>WBZZ01000862.1:100000-127500 GCA_019918135.1 Paulinella micropora
TCTTTCTTTCTTTCTTTCTTTCTTTGTGTAGTCGAATTTTGAGCACTGGCGCGCTGTTCGGTTCTTTCCTCGCGGTGGGCTTCGGCCTGCGCGCATGCGGTCGCGATTGATAGCCTACTACAGGCTGCAGCGTGTGCGGTCGCAATTGCTAGCACACTGAAGACCGCAGGCGCCGCCGTTGCGTGTGTGTATCTCACTTCATCTAAGCCGTCAAGTCTGAATATGATCCGCTTCCTCGTTCCTCTGGAACTAGTATGGCGAAGGGCGTCGACTATTTCATTTGACCAGGAAAGAAGCCTGCAGCATGGCGATTCGCTTGTTGCACCATCAAACGGGTGACTTTCAAGCAACAAATGATACACCGTGACCATTTACGGCCTAGTAATAATGGATGGCATCTTTTCTATCGTGGTCCATGATTCCTTGCGCAGTTGTTTTCAAGTCTCTCTTTGTTTTTTTGTTGATTCCTGCAACTACGATGATGACATGAACAAAGCCGAAATCAAAGCATTTGACATATTAATGATATCAATACGGTGCCATGGATATTGTAAGTCTGAACGGTTTAATTATTACGCAAAGGCACCTGGCAGTGCTTAAGTGGCCCCTTACCGGTATCAATCTTAAATATCCAAGAAAATTAAGTGATGAAATTTCAAACTTCGAGTTTATGGTGGTGTAACAACCCCAGAGTCTGTTCATCCTGAATTCGACCGATATTTATTTATAAATAATTTACTACTTGAATCCTTAAAAGGCTAACAGCTACCAGCCTTTTTAGGTTCTTTGCTTGTATTAATACACATTTGCCGGTTTTTGCGTATGCCTTAGAGTTATGTATGAAGATACATCAACCCACGAATTAGCCGCTATAAAACAACAATGATACTTGCCCCGATACCAATCGTATATATACTCTAGCACATTCAGTATCTATATTAAAATCTTCCTCTTTCTTCTGTCGATAAGATATTTGTGCAGTATGTCCAAGTATAATGTTTTATGATTGAGTAATAATGTAATGTCGCCATTTCCATATATATGTAATAACCGGTCGTCGGTTTCCATAAATACATTTACTTTTTGTGAAGACATACCCTTGTATAAATCGGTATCATTTAATATAGTGTCAGGTGATCAAGTCTGACGACTATATCCGAAGTTGGGTTGAGTGCGCCCTAACCTTGCGATATGCCGATACAAGTAGAGATCGATGGAATCAGGTGTAGCAGTTCATGTTATTAAAATTTTTCAGTTCTTGATTAGACTGTAGAGTCTTTAATGAGATCATCATTCTGGTACTAATGCGGGTCGTATCCAGGAAACACCATCGCTCACTCAAATAGCGATCCCGTAACGGTGCTGTTTCGTGGCCGTCTCGTCTGTCTCTGCCGAAGCAAGAGAATAGAATGCTTATTTTTTGTCAGCTGTGTCTTGTTAATCTCTAGAAGAATGAATGCTGTAGTAGCTTTAATATCTAAGTAAGGTTGTCGGGACGATATTGGATCAATGCTATGTTCGCAATCGATCAGGTCCACAATACTTCTAGAAAAAAAAATACTTACTATAGACGCCGTTTACGCGCGCGGACTCCTTTACCTGGTGGAGGACCTTCAACCAAAGTTAAGTCTAAGGTAGACTGTTCGAGGACGTCCCAAATTTTGTGAGGGATTGCGCCTTGTGCCAAGTCAAAAGGAATGTCCAGCACCCCTCGTGGTAGTGCTTGTATGGTCCACGCGGTATGATCTTTATCTGTGGGAGATATGGTATCATCCCATGTCTCAAGTTTCTTGGCGTCTTTATATACTGGAAGGTATTGTCTTACTTGAGGATCTTCCACTGGATCCAGACTCCTCCAGAAATGTAAGACTGGTTGTATTATTTGTGCCGCAGTCGAAATTCGATTCGATCGCGTATGGCGTTTGTGAGGTACTGCCATGACTCTCATGAGATATAAATCTGAGAGCGTGTCATCGGCTACGTGTTGAGCCGCAGGCCTCACCAAGGTCCAATCGCATCTCCTTCTTTCCAACTGGGGTGAACGAGAGTGTCATTGCCCGCGCGAGGGTCTTGATCTCCGTCATCGCTCCCCTCTTGATGGACTCCTTGCGAACGTGCCGTCCTTATCGCCTTTCTCGGTCGGTCGTAGATAAGGTCATTTTGCGCTCTCCTTATTTGCACCTCCGTGAACTTTCCTTCCGGCACGTTCGACTCCACCCTTTTGCGGGTCTGAGTCCCCGCCGCACTTTTGCGGTCGGTGGCCCGCTTGTTCTCCAGCTCAGCCTCCTCCTCCGCAATTGGTGCCCTGTAGGCATCCCGTTCCGAGATATCCTCCTGACGGATTGGTGGGACCTCTTTAAAGTCAGCCTCCATCCGTTTGAGTGCTTGATCAACGGACTCATCTTCAAGTAGGAAGGGATCATACTTAATCAGCCTTCGTACATTGACTATTTGAACTTTCCCTCTGCCCCTGATTTTATAATTCAAAGGCCCCATCTGTTCCATGACCTGCTATGGTCCTTTCCAGTAGATAAACAGCTTCGAGCTGACTCCCTGAGGAACCTGAGGATGATACAGTAGTACAATATCCCCGACCTGAAATCTGACTTGATCCAGGTGTGCCTGCCTGACACCTTCAGCATCAGTCTTCCTGCGCTCCGCCTCCCTATGCGCCTGTACTATTTGCTCTGCCTCCATCTTCGCCCGAAGTCTCACCCCAAACAGCTCATCCTGATCTGCCCATGAATCTTTTGGGTGCAGCAGTGAGGCTGGGATGGCGGGCTCACGCCCATATACCAATTGGTATGGCGAGACGGAACATTTTGAACCACCTAACGCTGTAGAGGGTAGGCAATTCATAGCAAAGGCAAACGAGGATGCTGCCTCCACCCATGCATTTTGGTTCTCCTTCTTCATACAATACATCTTCAGCGCGGCCTTGAGGGGTCTATGCACCCGCTCTATCTTGCCGTTCGCTCTGGGGTTATAGGCGGTGACATATTGCCATTTCATGCCGTAATATGCAGATAGCTTGTCGATGACTTCATTATTCAAGTCAGAGCCTCGATCTGAGCATATTTTTCTCGGCACCCCAATCTGTGAGATGATCCTGTCAATCAACGCCTTGGCTGTTGTTTCGCCCGTAACGTCTTTGACTGGGACCACCCATACATAGTTGGTGGCTCTGTCTATGGCCGTTAGAAGGTATCTGTAACCTTCCTTCGTGACCGGGAAAGGTCCTACATGATCAGTGTGTAAGAACTCGAACATTCCTAAGTGTAAAGGAAAAGTCCCGATCAGGCCAAAATTCGCCTTCAATGGTGTTTTGGATGTCTTGCATGGGATGCATGCATTGACCTGTTCATCAATATTCTCCTTCATCTTCTTCCACCAGAATCGTCTCGAAATGAACATATGCGTTCTTTGTCGGCCCGGCTGCGCCAGTAGTGGGCAGTTATGAGCAGCGACAAAAATGATGTGTCTGAGTTTCTCAGGAACCCAGAGAGTCCATTTGTCTGGTTGTGATGCATAGCGCCCGTGTTGGCCTTTGTACCACAAGAGACCGTCTCTCCACCCCATCTCCTTCTGTTGCTCCTTAATCTCCTTCGTCATTTTCAGCTCGTTCGGGTTCTTGTATAGCTGTATTAGCTCTTTGAACTCCAGATCGAGAGCCTGTTGCTGTCTCCATGCAGTGGGTGAGGCTATGTGGATAGTCCCATCCTCTAGCTGCACTCCTATCCTCTCAGGGTTTTCGTCTAACTCCTCCTTGTTCTCCTGCGGGGGTTCCGCATATGCTTCTTGCTTAATCTCTTCTTGTTTTATCTCCGCCTTCATATTCTCATATGCTTCATAGGACCACTCAGCATCCTCGAGGACATGTGCTGTACAACATATCCCATGATCCGGACCTTGCGGGCTATGACGTAGACCCGATCGGTTATATCGGACCCCTCTCGCCATCTGCATCGACTCGATATGATGCACTTCGTATGTGCAGTCTGGGGATAGATCCTCCATTTCTGCTGATGATACGAGAGCTGCCACTTCTGAGTGAAACTCTAGCCTGGAGAGGCTGTCAGCGACAACATTTCGCTTGCCGGGTAGATGGACCATTGTAAAATTGAAACATGACAAGAATGCCTGCCATCTCGCTAGACGGCAAGTCTGTTCATGATTCATCAGCCATAGTAAATTCTGGTGATCAGTCCTTACTATAAACTGAGGTCCACCCCATAAATACTCTCTCAACCGTTTGAGGGCCCAGACCACCGCCAGTGCCTCTCTCTGTCTCGTACAATAGTTTCGCTCCGCCGAGCACAACTTTCTACTTATAAACATGATCGGGCGCAACTTTTTCTCCTCATCTTCCTGTTGTAAGACTGCGCCGATCGCGAACTTTGATGCGTCTGTGTCGACTACGAATTGCTTCGAAAAGTCGGGCATCATCAGCACGAGTCTGCCATCCTTCGGATCTTTGTAGATGAGATCTTTGAGCGTGTTGTACGCTTCTAAGGCTTCATCATCCCACTTCTCAAAATCACCGAAGTCGATCATTCTCTCCAACTTAGCCCGAGTTGCACCCCAATTGGGTATGAACTGGCTGTAATATTGCGCCATCGCAAGAAATGAGTGCAGCTCTGTGCGATTCTTCGGCCTCTGTCGGCTCATGATCTCCTCCCTCTTCTCTTTGGATATCGAGACTCTATTGTAAGAGATTTCGTACCCCAAATATGTCACGCTTGTCTTTGCGAGTTGACATTTCTTCAAATTACATTTCAGGCCAAATAGTTTGATACGCCTGAAAATGTCTGTTAGATGGTCGATGTGCTCTTCCATCGTATTGGAGTACACGATAATGTCATCGATGTAACAAAATGCGTACTCTCCCGCCTTCTGTCCTCTTCTCCTCATGAAACCTCCCTCTGTCTGGTCATTATATTTGCTACTCAGCATGCTTTGCATCGCTTTCTGAAAGAGTCCCGGGGCCTGTTTGAGTCCCATCGGAAGTACTTTCCACTGATATATCTCCATTCCTACTACAAATGCAGTCAGCCATCTGGACTTTTCATCCAGTGGAATTTGCCAGAATCCATTCTTCAGATCAATGACTGAGTATAGCTTGGCGTTCCGCAATACTCGCCTTCCTTCTTCAAGAGTAGGTAATGGATTTCGTTCCTCCTCTAAAATTTTATTGACGCGGGCATAGTTAACCGTTAAGCGCCATTCTCCTCCCGGTTTAGGCACCAGTCTCGGTTGGGAAACTATTGGAGATGTCGATCTCTCAATGAAATCCTCATCGAGTAACTGCCGTGCTTGTTCTTCTGCGATCTTTGCTTCATGTATACTCAGATTTGCCCGTCGTGGCGCCGGTGAAGGCTCAGCACCTGGTATTTTACAAATAACCGCAGTGAAGTCTTCCGGCTTGACACCTCCCGCTTGAGGGGGGTCAAAAATCATTTTGTTCGCCTTCAATCTCTCTTTCAAAACCTCTTTCTCCTTCTCCGTACCTGCTCCTCCTGCCAATTTTTCGTCTATCGCCGCCTTAAACTCCTCCTCTGACATTCTCTTGTGATGCTTGAGGGGTGCTCTGTCCTCCTCCAAGCCCAACTCTTCTTCTGATATATCGTCCATTCCCGTTTTTTCATATGTGGCAGTGTCTGGTTCGTCGTCCTCCGCCAGACCTACCAACATATCTATTAATCTCGCATATTGCAACGGAGCTTTTCGGGTGTAGAAACCATCGAAGCATGTGAATGCTTGAGGAATCAATTTCAGCTTGTCCTGGTCTCTGAGCTTCCGCTTGTATGCACTGCTCTGCTCACGAGTCCAGAGACGACAAGCCACCACTAAGTGTTGCTTCCGTGAGGGCACCGGTATCGGATGATCAATAAGCCGGTCCCGTATCTCCTGCGCCCATATCGCCTTCTCATTGTACGGGAGTATGACCGTATATGGTTTATTATTTTCAAAAAGAGTGCGCAGGCACTTTTTCACTTCTGTCAGTGAGCGCGGCCACGTAGGCTCGTCACCCCAGAATTCGGTAATAAAGCTTTTAATATCTTCTGCCGGGATATCAGGGAGTCGTCCCCTTCTCCTCGGTATGAACTCCTGTCTGTCTTTCTCTTCCACCTTTACGTGAAAGCAATACCCGTTGGTAATATATACATCGGCCCCTGCTCCTTCTTCAAATCTCGCCAATGATGGGCACCTTTTTCCCATGCATATAATCTCCTCTTTCCTCTTTTCAATGAGATCGTCTATCGACTTTTTATCGCATTGTGTAGAGACTGTAGCCGTATAGACCTCCGCCTCTCTCTTATCTGACAGGTTTGAACCATCTTTAGACACCGCGTCCGTTGGCATATATGCCTCATATGCGTGTGTAATGGCCACCTGTTTCCCTTCCGATGCTACCCCTAGAACTAAACATTCGACAATCTTGGGGGTATCCCTTTTTCCGAAATTTTCCATGAAGTATATGGACTTTTTTGAAAACGTGTGGAAATGAAAGGAAATCAATTCACTGATTGCAGAACATATAAAAATAATATTAAAACATGTTTTTATTAATTGTAATACACTTTAACTTCATCTTCAGAGGTGGGCAGGAACCGGTCCGACACGGTAATCTTTCTCCTTTTTCATAGTCCCGGCTACTATGAATCTATGATGATAACAATGCCCAACATGCAGAATTTGCTTTTAAGTTTGTTTATCTTTGTTTACATTAAGCATTTTACTTTATTATGATAATAAACATTGCTTTTACCTACAATAAATTCCCCCCGGGGGGGGGGGAGGGGGGAGGGGGGAACGGGGGAGGAAGAGAAGTGCGATGTCGCCACGCAAAATACATAGATTCTACAACAAAATTTCTTTAATTACTAAAAAAAATAATAAATCTAACTCCGTAATATCATACTAACTAAATTAGAAGTTTGTTTAACTCTTGCACGCGACAAACGTTCTTAATCACGCTTTCGACCATAACAAACCTGCCAGTGCAAAAAATTACGATTAATACTACACTACTACAAAGAAAAAAAACACAAAACAAATTCAAACATCTTTCAGATGAAGGAGAAAAGTGAAAGCTATGCAAACTACCTGGTGCGTGCATTTGAAGTTAGCGCCGAGTCAGCGCAAGCGATGCTAAAACAAACTCCCATGCGTTAGGTGAGCTGGGAGCGGTGAGACCGGTGCCGCGTTGGGGGGTGGAAGGTGAGTTACCAGCAGACAGAGCGCCAGCTGCCATCCGCGCGATGAGATCCTCCAGCAAGCTTTCTCTCTCGCTCTTACTATTTTTGTTGTTGTTGTTGTTGTTGTTGCTGTTGTTGTTGCTGATGTTGTTGTTGTTGTTATCATTATCATCATAGTTTTTCTTGTTCTTGTTATTCTTCTTCATCTTCTTCTTCACTCTCTCGTTCTCTTCTTCTGAGCTTTCCTCCTCCTCCTCCTCCTCCTCCTTCTCCTTCTTCGAATTCTTCCTCTTTCTTCTCTCCTCTTCCCGTTGTCGCTTTTCTTGCGCCTCTTTTTCCTTCCGATCTTGCGCTTCTTTTTTCTTCCTTTCCTCCTCTCTCAACTTTCTTTCTTCTGCTAGCATTTCCTTAATGGATGCGGCTTGTTCTGACATTGCCTTGTTCACAAGATCCTGAACGACTTCTTTCGACACGCCGGCGGACGAACTACCCTGAATACAATACCGGTCGCCGTTGTTTTGAAAGAAGTCGTTCATTTCTTGCGAACAAGGCAGTGGCAGAACAAACCAACAGCAACGACAACAACAACAACAAAGAATAATAATAATAATAATAATAATAATAATAATAATAATAATAATAATAGTGCTTCTCTGTCAATGGCTGATGCATTTCTGCACATGCGCCTCCATCGTCTCACCCGTGAGGGGAGTACGAAGAATTGACGATAAGCTCTAATGACACCCCCGCAAGGGCAGTTCCAACACTTCCAGACGGGCCGGTATGTTCAATGAAAATACTGGTCCAGAAATAGACCGGTATGTTCAATGAAAATACTGGTGGCACCGACGGGAATCGAACTAGCGACAGGGCCCAGATGGTAGAACTTGACCACTGGGCTATCACGGTGTCCAAATAATAATAATAATAATAATAATAATAATAATAATAGTATATCTCCTGCCAATTGCTGAGACAAAAGGCCATGTGCATCCAGTCCTCCATTCCATAAGGAAAGTCTCCACACCAATCGGTGGAATAAAGGAAGTGACGGCATAGAACATCACTCTAGGAGCTTTATACCAATCAGCCCATGGAAAGGGACCGATGGCCTATGTATTCCCTAAATAATAATAATAATAATAATAATAATAATAATAATAATAATAATAATAATAATAATAATAATAAAGTTTGAAAAAAAAATGTCAGCGCTTCCCGTTAGAGAGATTATACTCGGAAAAAAAAAGACAGGGAAAGGCTCACTGATAGAATGCCACACACACTAGCTAGCCATACTAAAGCTAGTAGCTATACTCCCCTCTCTAAACTATATGCTGCGGCGCCCAAAGAGACCTTTTGACCCCCCCCCCCCCGGGGCCCCCCCCCCGGGGGCCCCCCCCCTCACAAAAAAAAAGAAAAAGAAGAAGAAGGAGTAGGAAAGATTATACCTCCAACGACATGTCCACTTCATCAGCGTCGACCGCGGGCTTTTTGGACTTCGGCTTGCCTAGTCACGTCAGAAATTAGAAACACTGAAAAAAAAGCACACAAAAAAAGATGAAATTTGCTAGTACCTGGCTTTTTCTTGCTGGACCCCTTAGGCATAGGAGGCTCAGGGGTCTCTTCTTCTTCAGGGACGTCTGGAACGTCTGGAACATCGTCGACGTCGATGGATTCTGCACAAAGAACCAAACAATATTACATACATCCTTCATTTTTCATTACATACAATGTTGCTACCGAATCTCAGTTTTTTTGGCCTGCCCGAAGAGCGAGGCTCAGTCGGGCCCTTTTTTTGATTCTTCTTCTAACGTTTCAGGCGAGCATGCAGTAAATATGCAAAATAAAGAAAAGGAAGATGCCAAAAAAAACAAAAACAAAAACAAAAAAAAAAAAAACAAAAAAAAAAAAAAGATGGAGCTGGTGGAGAAAAAGAATAATAACATGTATATGAAGAAGAAAAAGAAAAATGGAAGAAGAAGAGGAAGAAGAAGAAGAAGAAGAAGAAGAAGAAGAAGAAATGACCTTGTTTGCTTCGTACAGAAGCAAAAGCTCCCGCTTCCGCCAGTTGCAAATCATAGGCGGGTTCGTGGGGTTACCGACGTAGAGGAGCCACGCGGGCTTCACCTGCTTCTCGAAGTCCATCGGCGACGGATCAAGCATGCAAGAGTGTTTAAGGTTAAAACCAAAAAAACCCATGAGCTGATATTGGATTTCGTCAGCCTTGCCATCGCCGTCAGTGTCGACCTCGCGCGCAGCAAAAATGAAGCGCTTCGATCCTGCAACATCCAAGTATAAAAAATATGTGCAGCTTGTGAATTTTGAAAAACATACAGTACCTCGATTGACTTGCGCAGGAGTCTTCTTGCGCCAACCAATGGGAAAGACAATGAAGAGCCTGCAAATAAAAATAAACAATCAGTTTATAAAAATCTTTCATACTTATAGGGAAAAAGACCCGGGAGCACAAGGTGAAGTTTCACCCTCACATGTCTCCACTTGCGTGGACGCCTTCAGTTCGAAATTGTTGTACTTTGTAAGTGCAACGTCGAGCGCGAGCGCCCCCTCCCGATGTTTGTTGTCCTCGGATGTGAACTTAAAGAGCAAGCTAATTAAAGCAGCAGCAAAAGAGGAATAATAATAATAATAATAAAAAGAGAGTTTCAATTAAAAAAAAATGGCAGCGCTTCCCGTTAGAAGAAATATACTCGAAAAAAAAAACAGGGAAAGGCTCACTGATAACTGATAGAAGGCCACACACACTAGCTAACTATACTAAAGCTAAGTATCTATACTCCCCTCTCTAAACTATGCTATCGAATAATAATAATAACAATATAATAATAATAATAATAATAATAATAATAATAATAATAATAATAATAATAATATGTATCGTCTGCCAATTGCTGAGCCAAAAGGCCATGTGCATCCAGTCCTCCATTCCATAAGGAAAGTCTCCACACCAATCGGTGGAATAAAGGAAGTGACGGCATAGAACATTAATCTAGGAGCTTTATACCAATCAGCCCATGGAAAGGGACCGATGGCCTATGTACTCCCTAAATAATAATAATAATACTATATCTGAGGCGTACTGATGCAGCTAATGGCATATCCTCAACGGACATAAGCCTCCAATACCCTTGTTCGAGGTCCTCCACCCCCCCGTGTCAGTCTCTCGCCTGATGATCGGGGCCACCGATGGAGCTCCTGAGGGCAAGACTGCACTAAGCCGAGGTTATTCCGCAGTCCCAGCAACCTCTTGCAAGACGTCACCGAATGTGCAAGTGCATACACCAAGCGCGGTTGCTAGAGCTGCCTCGAAACCCCACCCATAACAATCTGGTGTCTGCTGGGTCCTGGGCTATCAACCAGCATATGCGGAGTTTAAGATCTTTTACGCGCGCAACAACCCTCCTCCCCAGCATCTACCACCAAAGGGTTATGAGTTGGCGTCACAGTTTAACGCCTTGAGGCCATTGGGCTGAATAATAATAATAATAATAATAATAATAATAATAATAATAATAATAATAATAATAATAATAATAATAATAATAATAATAATACTATATCTGAGGCGTACTGATGCAGCTAATGGCATATCATCAACGGACATAAGCCTCCAATACCCTTGTTCGAGGTCCTCCACCCCCCCGTGTCAGTCTCTCGCCTGATGATCGGGGCCACCGATGGAGCTCCTGAGGGCAAGACTGCACTAAGCCGAGGTTATTCCGCAGTCCCAGCAACCTCTTGCAAGACGTCACCGAATGTGCAAGTGCATACACCAAGCGCGGTTGCTAGAGCTGCCTCAAAACCCCACCCATAACAATCTGGTGTCTGCTGGGTCCTGGGCTATCAACCAGCATATGCGGAGTTTAAGATCTTTTACGCGCGCAACGACCCTCCTCCCCAGCATCTACCACCAAAGGGTTATGACTTAGCGTCACAGTTTAACGCCTTGAGGCCATTGGGCTGAATAATAATAATAATAATAATAATAATAATAATAATAATAATAATAATAATAATAATAATAAATAGTAAAAGAGGAACAGAAGAAAAAGCTAATAATAATAATAATAATAATAATAATAATAATAATAATAATAATAATAATAATAGTGCTTCTCTGTCAATGGCTGATGCAAATCTGCACATGCGCCTCCATCGTCTCACCCGTGAGGAGAGTACGAAGAATTGACGATAGGCTCTAATGACACCCCCGCAAGGGCAGTTCCAACACTTCCAGACGGACCGGTATGTTCAATGAAAATACTGGTGGCACCGACTGGAATCGAACTGGCGACAGGGCCCAGATGGTAGAACTTGACCACTGGGCTATCACGGTGTCCATAATAATAATAATAATAATAATAATAATAATAATAGTGCTTCTCAGTCAATGGCGAATGCATTTCTGCACATGTGCCTCCATCGTCTCACCCGCGAGGGGAGTACGAAGATTTGACTATAGGCTCTACTGACATCCCCGCAAGGCAGCTCCAAGCCTTCCAGACAGACCAATACTTTCAAAGAAAATATCCTTTGAAAATACTGGCACCGACGGGAATCGAACTGGCGACAGGTCCCAGATGGTAGACCTTAACCACTGGGCTATCGCGGTGCCACATAATAATAATATAATAATAATAATAATAATAATAATAATAATAATAATAATAATAATAATAATAATAATAATAAAATAATAATAATAATAATAATAATAATAATAATAATAATAATAATAATAATAATAATAACAGTATGAAATTAAAAAAAAATGACAGCGCTTCCCGTTAGAGGGATTATACTCGAAAAAAAAAGACAGGGAAAGGCTCACTGATAGAAGGCCACACACACTAGCTAACTATACTAAAGCTAGTAACTAACTCCTTTCTGTAAACTATGCTACAGTATCCAGTAATAATAATAATAATAATAATAATAATAATAATAATAATAATAATAATGATAATAATAATAATAATAATAATAATAATAATAATAATAATAATAATAGTGCTTCTCTGTCAATGGCTGATGCATTTCTGCACATGCGCCTCCATCGTCTCACCCGTGAGGGGAGTACGAAGAATTGACGATAAGCTCTAATGACACCCCCGCAAGGGCAGTTCCAACACTTCCAGACGGACCGGTATGTTCAATGAAAATACTGGTCCAGACGGAGCGGTATGTTCAATGAAAATACTGGTGGCACCGACGGGAATCGAACTGGCGACAGGGCCCAGATGGTAGAACTTGACCACTGGGCTATCACGGTGTCCACTAATAATAATAATAATAATAATAATAATAATAATAATAATAACAATAATAATAATACCAGTCTTGATAATCTAATCCGGATAGGAATGTGAAAATTCCTTTGTGGGCCCACACGCGAACCTTCCCGAATCCAGAGGGGGAAACCCACTCAGCTGGTCATCCTCCTCTTCCTTCTTCTTCCTCTCCTCCTCCTCCATCTTCTTCCTCTCTTCCTCCTCCTTCTTCCTCTCCTCTTCCTCCTTCTTCTTCCTCTCCTCCTCCTCCTCCTTCTTCTTCTTCCTCTCCTCCTCCTCCTTCTTCTTCTTCTCCTCATCCTTCTTCTTCTTCTCCTCCTCCTCCTTCTTCTTCTTCTCCTCCTCCTCCTTCTTCTTCTTCTCCTCCTCCTCCTTCTTCTTCTTCTTCTTCTCCTCCTCCTTCTCCTCCTCCTCCTCCTTCTTCTTCTTCTCCTCCTCCTTCTTCTCCTTCTCCTCCTCCTCCTTCTTCTTCTTCTTCTTCTCCTCCTCCTCCTCCTCCTTCTCCCTCTTCTTCTTCTTCTTCTTCTCCTCCTTCTTCTTCTTCTTCTGCTCCTCCTCCTTCTTCTTCTTCTTCTCCTCCTCCTCCTTCTTCTTCTTCTTCTCCTCCTCCTCCTCCTTCTTCTTCTTCTCCTCCTCCTTCTTCTCCTTTTCATCCTTCTTCTTCTTCTTCTCCTCCTTCTTCTTCTTCTCCTCCTCCTTCTTCTTCTCCTTCTCCTTCTCCTTCCCTTTGTCCTTCTTTTTTTGCTTCTCCTTCTTCTCCTTCTCCTTCTCCTTCTCCTGTCTCTTCTGCCTTTTTGCGGGAGGAGCTTCTCCCAATCCGTCGTCCCAGGGCACAGGCTTATTCTTGAGCAGGATCCCTACGATGCATGCATTATAAATACATACATACATACATAATACCTTGTGCATTCCAGGTGTAGCTGAAGCCGCGGACCAACTCCTCCAAATCGCCTTTGCCCTGCATGTTGCACATTAAATAAATAAGTAAGTAAGTAAGTGAGCAAGCATATACCAGATCATGCTTGCAAAAGACGGCGTGGGGAATCTCCACACAATCAAAGGGCAGCACGTCTGCAGACCCGTTGATTTTAAGGAACAATTCCCCACGCGAATTTTTGAGAATGGCTTGCAGAGTCTTGGCAATGTGCTTCGTAGACATGCCAGAGTCAGAAAGTGATCCTACACGTTGACAAACGAGCAAAATGAGTTGAATTCCAAAGACATAACTACCAGTCAGCGCCTTCAACCTTAAAATTTTTCTCGGGCCGGTCTGAAATTTGAACGTGTGGAAAAAGGGTCGTGTTATTATCAAACTTTTGTGCAGAGATTTTATTAAGAGCATGACATTTCGAGAAGATGTAACAGCATTCCCGCTCTTTCCCCAGCTCAGAATGAGCGGGAATGCTATTCTTTTTTTCTGTACACAACAATCTGTGGAAAAAACTCTGCACAAAAGTTTGTGAAAAGCGACCGGCATGATTTTGCATTTCCTTCCTACGTACTCTCAACTCATGTCATCCCTTGCATGTTTCTGCTATAACGTGTTTGTTGAAGCTATAAATGTCATTTCCTAACATTGCACGACCCAGCTTAATCTATTTTTCACAAACCAGCAATTCGATGAAACTCGTTTTCGGACTGCTGTTTTGCAAACTTTTGTGCAGAGATTTTATTAAGAGCATGACATTACGAGAAGATGTAACAGCATTCCCGCTCTTTCCCCAGCTCAGAATGAGCGGGAATGCTATTCTTTTCTTCTGTACACAACAATCTATGGAAAAAACTCTGCACAAAAGTTTGTGAAAACCGACCGGCATGATTTTGCATTTCCTTCCTAGTACGTACTCTCAACTCATGTCATCCCTTGCATGTTTCTGCTGCAACGTGTTTGTTGAAGCTATAAATGTCATTTCCTAACATTGCACGACCCAGCTTAATCTATTTTTCACAAACCAGCAATTCGATGAAACTCGTTTTTGGATTGCTGTTTTGCAAACTTTTGTGCAGAGATTTTATTGAGAGCATGACATTTCGAGAAGATGTAACAGCATTCCCGCTCTTTTCCCAGCTCAGAATGAGCGGGAATGCTATTCTTTTCTTCTGTACACAACAATCTGTGGAAAAAACTCTGCACAAAAGTTTGTGAAACTGACCGGCATGATTTTGCATTTCCTCTTCAATATATTATTATTATTATTATTATTATTATTATTATTATTATTATTATTATTATTATTATTATTGGACACCGTGATAGCCCAGTGGTCAAGTTCTACCATCTGAGCCCTGTCGCCAGTTCGATTCCCGTCGGTGCCACCAGTATTTTCATTGAACATACCGGTCTATTTCTGGACCAGTATTTTCATTGAACATACCGGCCCGTCTGGAAGTGTTGGAACTGCCCTTGCGGGGGTGTCATTAGAGCTTATCGTCAATTCTTCGTACTCCCCTCACGGGTGAGACGATGGAGGCGCATGTGCAGAAATGCATCAGCCATTGACAGAGAGGCACTATTATTATTATTATTATTATTATTATTATTATTATTATTGTTGCTTGGAGCTGCCTTGCGGGGGTGTCAGTAGAGCCTATCGTCAAATCTTCGTACTCCCCTCACGGGTGAGACGATGGAGGCACATGTGCAGAAATGCATTCGCCATTGACTGAGAAGCACTATTATTATTATTATTATTATTATTATTATTATTATTATTATTATTATTATTATTATTATTATTATTATTATTATTATTATTATTATTATTATTATTATTATTATTGAGTCTTTGGAGCGGAGCCGCGTCACCGAACGGCCCCGTGCTACCAATGGAGGCACATGTCCGACAGGATCAAAGGCCAATTGACTGATAAATCTATTATTATTATTATTATTGTTATTATTGTTATTATTATTATTATTATTATTATTATTTGGACACCGTGATAGCCCAGTGGTCAAGTTCTACCATCTGGGCCCTGTCGCCAGTTCGATTCCCGTCGGTGCCACCAGTATTTTCATTGAACATACCGGTCCGTCTGGACCAGTATTTTCATTGAACATACCGGTCCGTCTGGAAGTGTTGGAACTGCCCTTGCGGGGGTGTCATTAGAGCCTATCGTCAATTCTTCGTACTCCCCTCACGGGTGAGACGATGGAGGCGCATGTGCGGAAATGCATCAGCCATTGACAGAGAAGCACTATTATTATTATTATTATTATTATTATTATTATTATTATTATTATTATTATTATATAGCATAGTTTAAAGAGGGGAGTATAGATACTAGCTTTAGTATAACTAGCTAGTGTGTGTGGCCTTCTATCAGTGAGCCTTTCTCTGTCCTTTTTTTTTTTTAGTGATTCCCTCTAACGGGAAGCGCTGCCATTTTTTTCATGTGTATTTCAAACTTTAGGTATGCCATGCTGAGGGCTAGCAAGGCGCCGATATATGTGGCACACCGTGGTGGTGGCTACGGAGTCTTTGCTGATAAATACCTTCCTCCTTCTTTTCAGCTTGGGCTCCTCGAACCAGGAGGAAAGTCTTTGCGTGCTGCAGATCATGCTGCATTTTCTGATCATTTCACTATGAAAATTGGGAGTTCCCTGCAAACAGGGATGCATCCAATTAAATTCATTAACGAATCGAGCAGGAATGCAATGCATCTCATCAACTCTTCATCGCAAGGGTTCAACAAGCTCGACGATGACACTTGCCGACCGAACGTGAAGGTAAATTATGTTAGTTGTTACATACATCCATGCAATGTAAGTTTTTGTTACGTGTGTTGTATTTTTTCTATAAATATTGTTGTAAATAATGTCAGGTCAGCAAGGGTACTCCTATTGTGACTGTCACCACCGCAATATCGAAAGATCAAGAGATTTTGCTCAGCTATGCACCTAATCCAGACCTAGAGATAGCTACGCTGCCAAGCGATGCACATCCGGTCTGGTTGAAAGAGGCTGCCAAGGAAGGAGCTAAAATCCCAGTTTTCCTGTTCGAGACTGACATTGGTCATGTATGTTTCATCGTTCCTGAGAAAGAACATCCGCTTCCACTTAAGTCAATTTCCTTGCTTCATGAAGCAAAGGTTGAACTTTTAGCGTCGGTCAGCAGTATTAGTTCTGATGGAAAGCAACCGCTCTCCAGGTCATCATCTATTCCGCCGGAAAAAAAGAGGAAGCTTCTCGACAGCGTGTCCTCAATTTCAGATAGTCGCCGCACGCTTCTGCCCAGGGAAAGCTCGGACATTACAGTCATCACAGAAAAATCAAGCTTGAGTGATGCACAGGTAAAAAATAAATAAATGAAAATTATTACTGAGAAGATTCTTTTTTACAGGCAGGTGTTCCTGACGTTGATGCTAACCTCGACAGCTGGAAACAGTCAGACAGTTCTACTGTCACTACAGGATATGATGTTAGTAGCTGCAGCAGCTCTAGACTATATCTTCCTACTGGCTCCATGGTAATTTTTTTTCTCTACCTGTCTATGTTCATGCTGGTTAATGTTCATAAGCGATCTTGTTTGCGTAGAACGTCGACGAAGAGTGTTCAGATACGGATTCAAACGGTGATGCTGCATCTATCAACCCTGGATTGCTTCCTCCTCTGGTCGGCGTGGACGATGCGGAATTATCCAACGAGCTTCGATTGAACTTCGACGAGCTTATGGAATCGAATGAGCTGTTGTATAACATCATGAGATTATCACCAATTCCTTACAGCAGACCACGTAAGAATCCAACGCGCCCCTACACGATGAAAAGTAGCCTGGCAGCGTATCTACGGGATCGGTGATAAAGTTTTGTCAAGAGCACACAAACTTCTTGCAAATAACACGAAGGTTTTGACAAAAAGCTACTCAACCGTTCCTGAAACAGAAGATGTGGTAGCAGTATTACTCTGCGAGAAGTTCATGGAGAGTTACCCGGAGATATGCAGCGACGGAATATGGAGGATGCAAGAATGGCTCAGGACGCAGGAGTCCAAAACTATGTTCGCGAGAATTGGAAAGATATGTGCCTTCGGTTTGGTTGTTCGAAACGAGTTGATCCAAATAATCCTCCGACAGACAATACGATCAACAAAGTTTGGCGCATGGATTTTCCGCACGTCAAGTTTGTCAGAGGTATTATGCATATTTTCGTTATCATTACTTATTACAGGTTTGTTTTGCAGAAGGAGATTTCTCAAAATGCGAGATCTGCACAGAGCTTGCTGCTGATCATTCTAACGGTTTCAGGACTGAAGTAGAAGCTCAAGAATGGCGTCGCCGTAGCAGGCTTCATCACAAAATTCACAGGGCGTGCCGCGTTGCCAGCATGCAGCGCAAGAAGGCAGCACCAGCAGATTTTGCTGCCACAGTCATATCAGCCGATATGAAACCGCCAGTGAAGATCCCATCTTGCCGCCGCGCCGCGAAAGATTTCAAAGGAAAAATTGTGTTTCGCCTTTGCGTTGGAATCAATACCTGCTACACTACCGATACGCATTTTATTCTGACGTACCTTGAAGGCGCGGTAGAACACGGCGCGAACAGCAACATTACTATGCTTGCCGCACTTTTACATTGGCAACTTTGGAACCCTCGCACAATGCAAGCGTGGAAATTATATCTTGAGTGGGACGGAGCTGGTGATAACACCGCGTGGGCGATGCTGGGTTTCCTTGGGCTCAATGTCGTTGACAGAGGAATCCGTTTCCAAGTAGAGTCACATCGCAAGCCACCAGGGCACGGGCACGATGGAGATGATCAGGAATTTCGAGTTATGGATATCGGGTGGAAGAGCACCTTCCTGACAACTAACATCGCTCAAGCGTTATTAAAGCTCATTCTTGCATTCAAGAAGCAGCACAAGAAGAGGCATGTGCTGGTTGTTCTCGGATGTAACTACGACTGGATGACTCATTTTAGCCCGTGTATGAACAAGAGTTTCAAAAACTACAACAAACCCTTGGCATATAGAATCACCAAGAAAGATCCTGACGCTTTGCCGACTGTAGAGATCGCTACTTGGGGAGACGCACAGGATTTTCATGGAGTGCGTGATGATCCCAGAGGAGAACCGATCAATTTGTTTATCGGACGCCCCGGTAATAATATTATCTATCTTTCTCTTTCTCTCTCTCTCTATATATATATATATATCTCTCTCTCTCTCTTTCTCTCGTTCTATCTATCTATCTCTCTCTCTATTTATGACAGCGACCGACATGCCTCCCAAGCTTCCAGTCGGCTACTTCGTCAATCCGCGCCTGAAGAAGGATATTCGTGCTTTGGCTACTAAATACCTAGGGCCGGATGAGCGAGCACACGTGGAGGAAATGTTAGCAGGTGGAAATTTGACCAGAGTAGAGGTGGATGGAGATTACTTCGAAGGCGGCCTGCCCGGCCGTCCTGCTCATATGTCCTGTGTCGATGCAAAAGGCAAGGAATGGAGAGCAGAATTTCGATTGATCGACGAGCTACCTGTAAATTGGATGGAGTTGCCTCAAGAACGACAGGAGAAAATGAACGCACTTACGCGTTTGACCGATGAAGAGCTGCTGTCCTTACCACGCACTTATTTTGTTAATGAAGGACGTCCTCCAGCTCACCCGAGATGGCGTGGTGCAAGACAGCTTACTAGCGAAGAAAAGCAGGAGCAGGATTTAGCATTTGGAAATGCTTCTGAGCCTTGGCGGAAAATTCTCACGTTGCTAAGATCGTCAGAGGAAAAAAAGCAATTTGCGTCCAAGCAGATGGTAGTTAGCGAATTGAAATCATGGATGAGAATGCATGGTGTTGCAACGCAAAACTCCGATCGGAAACAGTTCAAGAAGGCAGAGCTTATTGAACAAGCGTGGAACCATTTCGACCGATGCGACTGTGGGTTCCCTGAGGAAGAAGAGCTTGGTGCTGCTCAGCCTGCAGAACCAGTGGCAGATTCAGAGGATGACTTATCTGATACTTCATCTTCCAGTTCATCAACTGACTCATCGTCTGATCGATCTTCTGGTTCAGAGGAAGAAAAGCATGGTATTAGTTTTCTTCTTCTTCTTCTTCTTCTTCTTCTTCTTCTTCTTCTTCTTCTTCTTCTTCTTCTTCTTCTTCTTCTTCTTCTTGTTCTTCTCCTCCTTAACATGATGCTATCCATATTGTAGATGATTCAGATCGCTCCGACGCAAGTTGGAGAATGCGTAACTCAGGAATCCGTTTGCGCGGACGTCGCCGCGCACGTCGTGCTGCGGGTGGACGTGGACGTGGACGTGGACGTGGTCGTATGTGATTATTTTTTTTGAATGAATTTTTCTGGGTCCGACTTTTTCATAATGGTTTTTGTCTAGGGCAACTGCAACTGTAACGCTTCTTCTAAAAACTGAAATTAGAAATTTGTTTAACTCTGATAATGCACCAGAATCTGATGTGAAGCGTCCTCCCTCCGACCCATTCCCCCCCCACCCCCCCCCCTCCCCCCTCTACGTACCAGCGTACGTCACAGCGGGCAAACAGAATTTTTTGAAGGTAAAACCATGTCTTAATATAGTAAAATGCTTAATATAAGCAAGAATAAACAGTAAAAGCAAATTCTGCATGTTCGGCATTGTTATCATCATAGATTCATGGTAGCCGGGACTACGAAAAAGTAGAAAAATTACCGTGTCGGACCGGTTCCTGCCCACCTCTGAAGATGAAGTTAAAGTGTATTACAATTAATAAAAACATATTTTAATATTATTTTTATATGTTCTGCAATCAGGGAATTCATTTCCTTTCATTTCCACACGTTTTCAAAAAAGTCCATATACTTCATGGAAAATTTCGGAAAAAGGGATACCCCCAAGATTGTCGAATGTTTAGTTCTAGGTGTAGGGCCTCGTATGAGTCAATAGCATGGAGAGAGTCGACAGTATATTCTTCTCCTGGCTCTACGCCGTATATGACTCTTTTGGCGGCGCAATCAATCACTACGTTCATTGTCGCCAGTTGGTCGTACGACAAAAGAACAGATCCGTGGTATTCGGGGACAACGTATAAGTCCACTCGATATACTCGTCCGGATTTCAATTTAAAATTTAAAGTGATGATGCCCGTTATATCCGTCCGACTACTAACTCCTTTCAAGGTGCCAGATGATTTTTTCATATTAGTTTCTAACCACTCATGGTGTTTCGTAGTAAATTTCTGGCCGACAATATTAATATTCGCCATAGTATCATTACCAACGTTTATAAAGGTATTTAATGTTTCACAAAAAAGGTTCGTATAGCATAAAGCGTCTGGCCGGTGACTTTTTAAGGCCAATACAAGGAGCTTGTGTTCTAAAATCTGTATCCTTTTCTCGAGGTTCGCCTCCTCCTCCCTTTCCGCCGTTTTTGTAATGTCTTTTTGGGTATTGTTCACAGGCGAAGGATGATTTGCCAGCGCTTTACTCGCCTGCCTATTAGCAGCATGCACTGTTTGTTGTCGTGATGGGTGTACTGGTATTGTACTACCTTTGAGTTGGGCTGTGGCCTGCTGTGGGCTCTTAGACTCACTGGTACCCTTGGTTGGGACCTGCACAACGGTGTATCGTGCCATGCATGTTGTTCTGTTTTCTCCCTCCTTCTCTAGTCATTGGACTACCTCAAATCTGTTACCTGAGTCGGCATCAGTGTCGGTAGTGGTTGCGCCTGATGTCGCATAGGCCTGTGGTGCTGAGGAACTCGAGCTTGAGCTCGAGCCGTCTGCCCAGCCCCCATCTCTGTGGTACGGGCGCTCTGCGCTGCCGTCTTCTGATCATCTCTAGCGAAAAGAGAATTGATCGCGTCAGCTAGTTCGTGGTCATGGTCCGCGACATCCTGTAATTTCCACCCCTGATCCTTGCGCAGTCGGCGCAGAACGGCGACGGTGTTGGTTTCGTCCGACCGTACGTTCTTGAGGAGTGTGTTTCGGATGCGAGCGTCCTCGACATCGTGGTTGTACGGGCATTTCTTATTTGTGTGTTTGAAGCATTGTGCCCGTGCCCACCAACGAATACAAGGTGTGTTAGCTTCACGACTGTTCTCTCTTGGTCGCTTTCCTAGAGATCGTTGCGTATGTGCGGCTTGCGGTTGAGCAGAAGCCGATGCAGAACCGATCAAGGATGCTGTCTGGCTGTCGAGCCTCTGACAAGCGGTCATTACTTCGGTCCACAACATTTTTGGGCTCACGGCCTTAGTCGTGGCCTCAAAGACGCTCATCTCCAAAAAGCTCAAGTGCTTTACCTTGTCGAAGGTTTTGCAGTCTTGCATGAGCAGTGTGAGCTTATTTTTGTTGTAGACGTGCAAAGCACTGAGGAAATATAGGAGTATGGCTTTGTGGTTATAAAAGAGAGTGTACTGGGTGCCCACATTTGTTAAGACAGATGCAAGCTGAGTGACAGACTGCAACTGCTCCGATACTAAGTCGAAAATTTCAAACCCAATCAATGTGCCAGTGCACAAGTGTTGGTATCCACTTGCCTTAAAGTATCGAATGAGGGCAGCAATGGCCAGAGTGCAACTCATCTCTGCATGTCCACCTTTCCTTGCTAGCTCCTCCTCTCCTCTGTACTTCTCGTAAGTTATACGATCAAAACCAGCTCCAAGGAGGGATCGATTACAGAGATGTTCTAGGACTTCATACTCCTGCTCCACCTCACACTGGTTTTGCTGGAAGCATCTGTCCATCTCATTGAACTTAGTCATGAGGGTCTTCTCTGTGTCAGCCTCATTGGCAGTGATAGCATAGAGCTTAAGGCCCCCTCCCCCAATTTTGATTTTAGCTAGGGCTGCCTGCAGCGCCTGCTTTTTCTTCTGGGAGTCAGTCAAGTTAATTACTGTCCCTCCCCCTTGGGGTCCTCCTCCTGTGGGTCCTCCTCCTGCTTTCTTGGGAGCTGGGTTAGATGTGGTAGGTGGAGCCGTTGGCTGTGGAGCCACCCGTGCTACTGCCATTGCCACAGCTATCTTCTCCTTCTGCTCCTTCTCCTCTTTCTGTCTCGTCTCTTCTTCTTTCACCTGTCGTGCTAGATGAGTCACGAACTGTGCAAGCCCTGTGGCACTAGAGAGGAAGTGTGCCTTTTCTCTCATGGAAGACTTATCAGCTCTGTTATTATTTGGGATTGTTGTGAGAGGGCCTTTAATGAGAGTGTGATTCTTCGTGTGGGCCCATTGTTTCCATGTTGGTTTTTGCTCCTTCCCCTCAAAGAGGCTCTTATGGAGTTGTGTGAGGCGTTCAAGCACCTGACAAGACTGGTCAACCTCCTCATAAACAGGATGTTGCCTTGTGTTGTCTTTCAGTGCTTTGTACATTTCGTTGTAAGCCCGTGTGAAGGCAGTTACAAAAGCCTGAAGGGCAAACTCAATGCCACTTTGGTTTCTACCTTCGAACTTTCTTTCTAGATTCTTGATATCAGTGGGGACACCACAGACAGACAGCCATGCTGCAGTTGTGCGTTTATTTTTCCACTGTATGTTTGTGCGTTCATAAAATTCCGCAACGAGCACAGCAGCGTAGAGTGTTGCAGATATGTCGTATATGTCGCACAGTGTAAGAGTGTCGCCATACTTGATATCCTGCAATGGCACTCTTTCGTGCTCAAACCTCACTTTGTTGAAGAGAGGCTTCGCAAGGCCGGGAATTTCGATCAGGAGGTTGCTTTGACCTTGTCCTGGCCTATTCCTTTTCTCGTAAGGAATGTAGATGTGCATTTTATAATAGGTTGGGTAGTTAAGGAAGAAGGACTCTTCATCATCATATGTAGCCAACTGTTCCCATGTATTTGGGATATTCTGGCCAACATCCTCCATCTCTCTCTCTGCCTCTGTCCATGGAGATCCTCCAGTCTGACCTGCACTCGCTTCTTGTGCATTACCCCCCCCTGTCGACTCTACATCGGCTGTATACGTATACTCCTCTCTCTCCTCTCCATCTCTATCCCCCCTCTCTTCTGAGTACTGAGTCTCCTGCTCCTCTCCTCCCTCACTAGGACCATAATCAGTTGGTGTCACACCAGCCTGCTCATTCTCGTCTTCCATCTTATGTTGTGAGAGTCACGTCTGCTTTTTTTTTTTTTTTTTTTTTTTTTTTTTTTTCTGTTATTCTTATCACTCTATGCAACCTTCTTCTCCTTCTTCCTTTTCTCTGTTGAAATAGTTATGGGGCGTTAGGCACTACACAGAGATAACGATAGTCTGGTCAAAATAGCTGTTTTGTAGAAGTCAGTCTGTCGTCGGACAGTGCTTCGATATTTGTCTTTCTCTTGTGTGAGAGATGTGTAATCTCCTCTGGTTTCTGCAGAGAAAATGCAAGGAAAATGGTTCAGAACAGAGAGTGGGAGTGCTTTGCTCCTTTTTTTCTCTGTCTGTGTGTTTGTCTGATGTTTGTTTCGCACTTGTCCTACTTGGCTTTATGCAAGCAGCACGAGGGAGTGGAGTAGGTGTGGTCTGGTGTCTTGTAGAAGAGCACACAGAAGCCAAATGTGCACAAGGGCTAAAGGTTATGCCAGCTTGTGACAAATTGATTGCTTGTTTGTAAGTTTTTTGTTTGAGGATGAGTAGGAGTGTTTGTTTTCGTCTGATGTCTGTGCGACAGATCAGCGAAAAATAAATTTGTGCTTATCTGATGTCTGTACGACAGATCAGAAAAGAAATCAGCCTTTAGCTATGGACTCCAAATGTACTATCCCCAACGATAGCTCAATGGAAGAGTAAGTCGGTAATATAACCAAACACAGTCCTCAAAAAAGAGAATGATGTCTCGTTATATTAGCTCAGTGACGCAAAGACAAAAAGCCGCCAAAAGACCAGGATCAAATTGGCATTTCAGACGTGTCAGGCCAGACGAAATCTATGTTTTTACCTGATAATTCGGGGGGTGATGTCCACACTTTTACTCAACCAATCCACTGAGCCACTCCGATAATAACCTGATTCAAGTTCTCAAGTTATGAGACTGAGCACCTTAACGACCTCCAAAACCTTTACCGCCGCAAGTTGATAATTCACTCTTTTTGACCGGTTCATTAGATTCTCCTCCGTGCACGACGTTTCATTTTTTTTTAAAGCATTTTAAGCGTTAGTAAAACGGGGGCACTTTTTACGTAACGAGTTTTTCACATCAAGTTTTTTGTTCTGTTTTTTTTATTGGACAGCTGAAATGTTGAATCAAGTGCCGTGTGGAAGAAAAAATTACTTTTGAATTTGAATTCAAATTTAAGTGTTAACGGCAAAATGGTCCGGAAATGAAAAATATTAAGGGGAAAAAAAGTGACAAGTGCCAGTAGTAAGTGACAATATAGACCGTTACGTCCGTTACCATTATTGACTAGAACTATACGGTCATTCGACTATACGAATAAATTACTTACCAGTCACAAAGTAATCACTAATAGTAACGTAGTTATCCTACCAACGCTTCCCCTTTTCTATGTCAATGTGCAAACTACGATTAATGCCTCTGCGATTAATAACTATTTCGATGCAATAAATGGCCATCATGGCATTTCAAGTTGTAAAATGAAATGATTGTTGAGTCACAAAACTGAAGAATCGCCATTCTATTCCAGTCCACCTGCCTTTGCTTCTTTGCCGCGATGGCATCTCGATACGATTAAAACATTAGCAGTAGGTCCTTGAAGTATGACCATATCAGTATGCAAACTGTATTACATCATTGACTCCTCGAGTCCAATATAATTAGTTAATTCCGCCGTTCCGCCAATATAAAACTACGCGACTCAGTGTATGGTCGGGTCCGATGGCTCGTGTCCTTTCCCACTCTTGTCACAATGCGACCGATGGTGGTCTGAACTTTCACCACGCGCTTCGCATTCGCGCTCGACTCACACTTCGACGGGAACATCGCCTCAACATGCCACTCAACTACCTGCGCAAGAAACTTCCTGCACACTTCAAAGAGAGAAAACTCACAAAAGAACAACATAAGTTGACTTTGCGTAAATTTGCGTATTTATGGTGAGTTTCCAGACTTGAGATATAAAATCATGGATCAAGAGTTACCATAAACTTACTTACGAGATATTCAAATTGATCCTTAGGAACATGTTTAGTTAGTACGTCTGCGATTTGTTTCTTAGTTTCTACCTTTACAAATTTAGTCTCATTGTCTCTCTGTGCGTGGTGAATGAAATGAAGCTCTAGGGGTAAGTTTTAGTACGTGGTCCTGACATTCCCCTTTCTGCTGCTAAGATAGTTTGTGCATTATCTTCATATAGCTCTATGGAGTCCGTCCTTTCTGTGCTATGTCTAATTCTTCCGTGATATGTCGGATAGCCAATCCTTCCCGTATACACTCTGCTGCTGCGAAAATTTCAGCGTCATTAGAACTAAGTGCAATCCTAGTCTGTCGCTTTGACAACCAAGCTACCGGGTCTCCTCCCCAAAGCACTACATATCCTGTACGTGACTTTCCGGTTTTCTTACAGACCTTGTGTGCTGCATCGGGCCAAAGAGTATTTCGCCGGGTATGTCCTTCCCTCTTGAGATGATCTAGGCCAGTGAAATGCAATACCGCGATACGAACTTTTCAAATACCTGAAGATCCTACCTAACATAGCATAAGCAAGTCCTGGATTTACTGTCTGCATTACACTAGCTGCATTTAGTGCTTGATCTGCAACTGGGCGTGTCATCTTAGTTAGAAACAAAAGCTTCCCTACCAGACTAGGTATCGAATGATTTCTAAGAGCGCTTGTTTCTCGCATGGGCTCGGGCTCATGTTCAGCACTTGGAGTACTTACTGGTCTAACATCGGCATATTCTACATCCTTTAAAATCTGTTTCTGATACCGATTTTGATGCAATCAAATTCGTCCTCCTTCCTGAACTATCTCTATTCCTTTAAACTCCTTAGCCACTCGGAAACGCTTAAGAGGATAAAACTTTTCTAGTTTACTAGCGAAACGCTCGTACGCTCGTTCGTTAGGAGCTGAGAAAATAAGATCGTCACAGGCTACATGGAAAATACCTATGATAGTATCTCTTACTGGTTTATCCTTTTCTACGAACATGCATAAATCTGAGTCTAGTAACCTGAATCCTAATTCCTCTAACTTAAGGGCTAAAATCTCATACCATCTCCTACCAGCTTGCGGCGCGCCATACAGAGCTCCATCTACTCTCCATATCATGCCTTCATGCTCCTCACTGTCCATCCCATCGGGTGCATAAGCATAAACAGGATCATGCATTCGTGCATTTAGATAAGCATTTTTGAAGTCTATACCGTATAGCTTATGTCCATGCCATGCTGCAAGCTTAGACAAAAAGAGTAATGAGCGATGCGCGGCGCAGGGTACAAACAATTGATATGGGTTATAGCTAACTCCTGGCTCTACTAGCATATCTCATGGCAAAGATAACCTTGACTTAATGAACTTACGTCCTGTGAGGATTAATTCTAAGCTTGATTATCGTGAACGCGTCCGTGAAAAGTTTGACTCTGAATTCACGGGACGTTTACTACGGCGGATTGTTTACGAACCGTTCACGGACCGGTGACAATAATATTTACTAATTCACGGGACGGGGACGTTTACGGATTGTTCACGAACCGTTCACGGACCGCTCACGTGACAATAATATTTACTATTACTGAGGACGCCGTTTAACGGTGAGATTAAAGATTGATTTCCCATACAAAAAAATGATTGGTGACTACGTTTTTTAAAATTTAAAATTCAAAAAATCATTAGTCACCAATTGTATTTCGAAATTTGAATTTGAACATTGATTCTCGGTTGTCACGTTCAACTCAAGTTCAAGTCGTACCTTACTATCCTTAATCTCACCCTTGATTTTTAAGCCATCACTCAGAGTCTTTTAACTTGATAAAAACTTGCCACTCGTAGGAATTAATTTTTTACGCAATCACTCAGAGTCTTTTAACTTGATAAAAACTTGCCACTCGTAGCCTCGGAATGAGTGGGAAGACGAAGTGTGAGAAGGAAAGTTAAAAAGAAAATGCGACTCAATAGAGTCAAACGA
>WBZZ01000862.1:130000-160749 GCA_019918135.1 Paulinella micropora
CTACTGCTACTACTACTACTACTACTACTACTACTACTACTACTACTACTACTACTATTTAGAACTGCTACTTACTTGGTATACTACTTCTACTTATACCGAAGAAGAAAGAAAGAAAGAAAGATGAAAGGAAAGGAAAATAAATAAATAAATAAATAAAGAAGAAAGAAAGGAAGAAAGAAAGAGAAAGAAAGAAAGAAAGAAAGAGTGAATGAATGGAAGAGAGAGAGAGAGAGAGAGAGAAAGAAAGAAAGAAAGAAAGACTTAGAAAGATAGAAAGAAAGATAGAAAGGAAAGGAAAGGAAAGAAAGGAAAGAAAGGAAAGAAAGAAAGAAAGAAGAAAGAAGAAAGAAAGAAGAAAGAAAGAAGAAAGAAAGAAAGAAAGAAAGAAGGGAAGAGAGAAGGGAAGAGAGAGAGAGAAATAAAGAAAGAAAACGAAAGAAAGAAAGACTTAGAAAGAAAGAAAGAAATGAAAGAAAGAAAAGAAAGAAAGAAAGAAAGAAAGAAGTGAATGAAAAAGGAACACACGCACGCACCGTTTGGCATGATGGTTGTTAGGTCGTAGACCTTCCTTGCTTGGCTCAACTTCAGTTAGGTCTGCAACTTCAGTTAGGTCTGCCTTAGCGTCCTCCAAACCGACAGACCTTTATTGGATGCAAGCAGAGGACAATAAAAGGTGTATTCTTGTATTGCCCTCCTATTCTCATGTTGGGCTGTAAGGACAACGAACGCAAGCGAAGACATCTCATCTATAGACATCCCAACTTGGATTTGGAAATTCGGGTCCGTTCACGGGGAGTCACCGCAAAAACTGGTCAAAAACAAGAGCCCCCCCAGTACCCGTCTGGTACCCGGGTACCTGGTACTTTCTTGCGTTTCCGTTTCTTTTCTTTTCCTTTTCTTTTCCGTTATTGGATGGTTTTCAAATGGTTCTGGTGGCTTTTTAGGCATCAGCGAACGGACCATCACTGGTGCACTTGCCACCACAGAAATGCGGAATTTGCACCATGATGGTGTGCTTGCGTAGGTTTTGTTGCTGTATGTTTGCTGTTATTCTCTCCCTGCAATACTTATCATGAATTCTACTATAAAGTTATAATGAATGATTGATGCTGTGGTTTTTTTCCTTACTGTTGTTTCTGTTGTAATATTTCCTTTGTTGAGAGCGACATATATACCACATGATTTCAACATTCATTTTGCACTATTTACCGTGCTTGTAGGCCCAAGAATTACGATGCAAGAGATATTAGTGATACTAGTCTTGCTCTTGTGCATCAAAATCCGCACTGAAAGAAAGAAAAAGCTTCTCATGCTTAGGTTGCTTTGCCTGCTCCTGCTGGGGTCTAGCAGAGAATGGAGCAAGGATGAAAAAAGATGAAATATGACACAAAAGATGAAAAAGCACTGCTTCAGATTGTAAATCTTGATAATAAGCAGTTTCACACTCTTCATCTTGTCTTTCACAAACATTGGCAAAAATACATAAAAAACCACGACAGGGAGGGACTAGACGCAAAAAATTTAACTCCTCCTATGATAATTTAGCATTGGCATTAGTCTATCTATCAAATCCTGTTCCACAATACTGGCTATGTTTGTTTTTTGGTTAAAATCCAGGAGTAGTGTCAAGGTCTTTTTGGAAAAGAGCACTGCCTTGCTTGAGAGATACATTGAAAGAAATGAAATTAACAAGAATTGCATGGCCAACTGATGTAAGAAAAATCAAAATAGCTGATATATTGCATGCGAAAGAGCCTGGATTGCCTTGGGGTTGCATTGGTGCGGTAGATGGCTTAAATTTACCTGTACAAGTTCATTCAAACATCAACATAAGTGAACCTAATTACAACGGATGGTTACATGGTTACTATGTTTCTTCTGACTGTGTATTTGGCTTTGATGGTAACATACTCTGGTGTAGATACAATTGCCCAGGAAGCTGGCATGACGCCAGAATTGCTGCGCCATTATTTGAGATACTACAAGACGACACACCATCTCCTTTTTACATAGTAGGTGATTCAGCTTTCCCCAAATTTAGGAACAAAATTATGAGATGTTTAAAACCATCTACTGTTGAACGATATGAACAAAGAAAAACTTTTTCGGAAGAGAGAATCAAAGAACTTAAAATTTTGCACAATATTGTTACTTCGGTCAGACAGTGCAGAGTGGGGGATGGGTAGTTAACAGAAACAGTTTCCACGAATCACTTTGCCTTTGCCACACAACGCAGACAAACGTGCTCTTGTATTGGAATGTTGCTTTCGTTTATATAACTTTAGAAATAGAATGGGAGGAAGAAACCAGATAAGGACATCCTTTGATCCTGCATGGTACGAGAACGTTTTGATAATTTCCACACGTCCGCATTCTTTTGTGCGAAATTTGTACCAACATATTACGTATTAATAAATAAAAAGTTATATTTATTTAAAAAAAATTAAATATTTTATTAATAAAAAATCGTATTTGTTCATAAAAAATTAATCAACTAGTGGGAATCGAACCTGAGTTAAATTACAGGTGGCTGTATACTTAAAAAATGTGGTGGTAGGATTCTGGAGCTGAACTTTGCATGCGTGTAGCGTTACCAATATTGCACATACGTGGACAACAAATACTGGTTCCTAGTTGCATAGAGACAGTGAGGGCCTACTTATTCCGCCACGGGAGGTACTTTTTTTTTTTTTTTTTTTTTTTTTTAATTATTATTATTATTATTTATTTATTTATTTATTTGATTCAAGAAAATAAAAAAAATTATTTAGAAAACAATCATCTTAAGTCATCTCCATAATTATTCTTTTGTACGAAATATGTATCAACGTATTACGTATTAATAAATAAAAAATTTTATTACAAAATTCTAGTATTAATAATTAAGTTTCACTGAAGTTTTGGCACAGTTCTAGTACTTGTTGAATTTTATTACTATCTTACGATAATAATTGCATGATATTATGAAAACAACAGATCCAATTCCCCTGCAATCTGAAAAACTTCAACAGTGTCAGACACACCCAAGCCTAGACAAAAACTCTTAAAGTCATCGAAGTTTGCCTTAGATTGTTTCACACTGCGTGCAAAGTAGCACCTCCAATTTTTTTAGCCTTCATGGCAAGCAAAAACTGTGCAGGAAGCTTTTTTGTAGCGAAGTGATCGCATACCTGCTGAGAAGTCAATGTTGTGGCGATATTGACAGGCTTTTCAACGTTACTGCTAGACTTCAACGTTTTGTCAAGAAAATTCTCTAGCAAGCTAGACAGCTTTGCAGTCTCTTTGTATGCCTTACTTTCCTTTAAGGACTCCAACGTGTCTAATATCAGGTTTGTAAGGTTACGTTTGGCGTTAGTGGCAGTATTCGAAAAAGAAGGAGTAGCATGTTCGTAAGGATCATTGTCCTCTTTGGCTTTGGTTTTGCTTTTCTTTTTTGGTTGCGTTTTCGGAGCTGAAGTTGGTGTCGACGTCTTGTGTGTCTTTCTTGATTGCAAGGACGATACGGGAGTGTTAGGCTTGCTTGTGGGAGGCCAGGCTGTCCCACTTCGTGGGTTAGCAGTTGTTGTGGACGACGTCGACGGGGAAGCAAGATTCGGCTCAACAGACTCAAACATTCTGTTCAATCCAGAATGTGCACGTGACGATGTCGATGATCCATTCAAAGTAAAAACTTGATTAATGTTTACCCCCGCTGATGATGTAGTAGCTATAGATTGTCCGCTGCCGAACTGAATGGTAGTTTGACTTGGTGAAGGCTGGGATATGTCTGGAGGTCCAGCGAGTGATTGTTCATCTACAGACTGAGATTGTGTGAACAGTTGGGATGCTTTTGTTGGTGGATTATTGATGTCGAATAAAAGTTCACCATCATCATCAAGTCCATGTCCATCATCATCTGATGATCTGTCACTGTCTGATTGGAAGTGTTGTGTTGCTGTTTTACTATTGAGTTTTTGGAAAATAACTTTCCAGTTGTACAACCACCTATCCATGGTTGTTTCCCCTGTTGGTTTTTTCTGAACATGTGCTAGACGTAGTCCCAAAACTGCGAACAAACATGTTCGTCTGCCAGATAAACTTTAGAACGACCAGCTTGCACTCGTTCGTTCCAAAGTTTAGATACTTTTCTCCATTCTGGGAGACAGACTGGCCTAACAGTGTTTACTATATTACCAAACTCATCCAAGGACCTACATTCCTCATCCTCTTGCTCGAGTAACAGCAAGCTGTACAGTTTGGCAGAGTTTCGAATGTAGGTCTGAGGACGTGGTTTGGAAATAGCGGATGATGCAGCATCAGCAGTGGATGAAGATGCAGCAACAGAAGTGGCAGCAGGGGTAGGTAAAGGCTGTGAATCCGAAGCTGGATGATTGTGATCATGAGTACTAGTACTACTGGTACTGCTACTAGAAGTCGAAGCTAGAGAAGTGCTGTCTACTTCAACTGCGTGTACTGCTTGTATCAAATGATCCATACTGTACAGTTCATTCTGTGAATCCATCAACAAGTCTGTAGGTGAGGTTTGTGTTGTTTTTTGTTGTTTTTTGAGAGGTGAAGCGGATGGTTCGGAGGGAAGCTGTGCCTGCCTACCCCGACTCTGACTACTCTGCTCGGCAGCATCCTTTTTTTGCGATTTTTTTCTGGAAATGGTTTTTTGGTATTGGGTTCCCTTGCTGTTCAGTTTTCTATGTCTGACATGCTTTACGTTCGGCTGGGCAGGTGGTGCTGAGTCCCCAATGACTTTTCCAGGAAAAGGGGGGGGGGGGTCTACCTGGTTAGTTCGCCAGAGGCAGCCGTTTTCTTGACGGAACATAGCAGCCGCGCCGAACTGATTACAAAAAAAAAGGGTATTTTCACCATTTGAAAGCCATCCATTTTCTTTTCCATAATTTTTCTTTTTTCTTTTTCTTTTCTTTTCTTTTCTTTTCTTTCTTCTTTTTCTTTTCTTTTCTTTTCTCTTTTCTCTTTTCTTTTCTTTTCTTTTCTCTAAGTTTCTTCTTTTGTCTCTTCTTTTGGTCCTTTCCTTTCTCTTTTCTCTTCTCTTTTCTTTCTCTTTCCTCTTCTCCTTTCTTTTCTCTTCTCCTTTCGTTTCTCTTCTCCTTTCTTTTCTCTTTTCTTCTATTTTCTTCTCTGTTTTCTTTTCTTTTTCTTTTCTTTCTCTTTTATTTTCTCTTCTTTTCTCTTTTCTTCTCTCCTTTTCTTTTTTCCTTTTTCTCTTCACTTTTCTTTTCGCTCTCTCTCTCTCTCTCTCTCTCTCTCTCTCTCTCTCTCTCTCTCTCTCTCTTACAGTAAGCAAGGTTTAATGAGAAACACGAAAGAAAAATGAAGAAGAGCCTAATTCAAATGAATTCTGGTTCCAAGGAACGACAGTACAAGCTCATAGGAAATCTGGAACTAAGGTTCAACAGAAAGCTCCTGGAAAGAGCAATATAGAAGGGGCAAGAAAGAGGAAAAAGATAGAAAGAAAGGAAAAAAGAGAAAAAGAAAAGCGAGGAAAAGAAGATAGAAGAACAAAAACAGTAAAGAAGGAAAACAGAAAAAAAAAGAGAGAAAAGGAACAAAGAACAAGACAAACAAAAGAAACAAACAAACAAGCAGAACAAAAGAGACAAAAACAAAACAAAAACAAAACAAAAAAGACAACAAAAGAGGCAGCAACAAGCACAAAAAGCAAAACAAACAAACAAACACAAGGCCAGACAGTAGCAGGGGAGACGATACTGAACTAGAAGGCAAGAATGGAAAGCGCCAGAAAAGGTAAGACGTAACAAGCATGGGCGCAAGTGAGATCAATTGACAGTCAGTGAGACAGCCTTTAAGGAAACTGCAGCACCTAACGCCATTCACTCGCACCCGGAGGCTATCGTAGGAGGGTGGTGTGCAGAGCGTAGTAAGGCTCGACGTGGCGTACTCGCGACGCGATTATGCCGAGTGCTGCAATATCCATAAGGACAGGCCCAAGCCTGGCAACCTCACAGACATGCAGACTCAAGCAAGTCGAGCCAAACCACTCCGCACCCCACCCCCCTCAGAGACCAGAAGAAACTCCACAAGCCACAAGCATAAACATACAGTAGAGCCATGCCAAAACAAGCCCAGACCTAGCAAGCAGCAAAGGATAGGAAAAAGAAAAAAGGGGGAACAAGAAAACAACAGGGGAGAAGAATGAGAAAGAAAAGAAAGAAAAGAAGAGAGGAAAAAATGGAAACAAAAACAATACTAAAAGTAAAAGAAATAATAATAATAATATTAATAATAGTGCTTCTCAGTCAATAGCGATGCATTTCTGCACATGCGCCTCCATCGTCTCACCCGCGAGGGGAGTACGAAGATTTGACGATAGGCTCTACTGACAACCCCGCAAGGCAGCTCCAAGCCTTCCAGAAGACCAATACTTTCAAAGAAAATATCCTTTGAAACTACTGGCACCGACGGGAATCGAACTGGCGACAGTTCCCAGCTGGTAGACCTTAACCACTGGGCTATCGCGGTGCCACTAATAATAGTAATAATAATGATAATAATAATAATAGTAAAAATAATAATAATAATAATAGTGCTTCTCTGTCAATGGCTGATGCAAATCTGCACATGCGCCTCCATCGTCTCACCCGTGAGGGGAGTACGAAGAATTGACGATAGGCTCTGACACCCCCGCAAGGGCAGTTCCAACACTTCCAGACGGACCGGTATGTTCAATGAAAATACTGGTGCCACCGACGGGAATCGAACTGGCGACAGGGCCCAGATGGTAAAACTTGACCACTGGGCTATCACGGTGTCCAACATAATAATAATAATAATAATAATAATAATAATAATAATAATAATAATAATAATAATAATAATAATAATAATAGTGCTTCTCTGTCAATGGCTGATGCATTTCTGCACATGCACCTCCATCGTCTCACCCGTGAGGGGAGTACGAAGAATTGACGATAAGCTCTAATGACACCCCCGCAAGGGCAGTTCCAACACTTCCAGACGGGCCGGTATGTTCAATGAAAATACTGGTCCAGACGGATCGGTATGTTCAATGAAAATACTGGTGGCACCGACGGGAATCGAACTGGCGACAGGGCCCAGATGGTAGAACTTGACCACTGGGCTATCACGGTGTCCATAATAATAATAATAATAATAATAATAATAATAATAATAATAATAATAATAATAATAATAACAAAAGTAATAGTGACAATAAGAAAACAAGGCCAGTGATAATAATAAGTAATAGTGATAATAATAATAATAATAATAATAATAATAATAATAATAATAATAATAATAATAATAATAATAATAGTGCTTCTCTGTCAATGGCTGATGCATTTCTGCACATGCGCCTCCATCGTCTCACCCATGAGGGGAGTACGAAGAATTGACGATAAGCTCTAATGACACCCCCGCAAGGGCAGTTCCAACAAATAATAACAATAAAGTAAGAAAACATGGCCAGAGAGAGAGAGAGGGGGGGGATCCAAATTGGATTTTTTTTCCTTTCTCTTCTCTTCTCTTTTCTCTTCTCTTCTCTTTTCTCTTCTCTTCTCTCCTCTCCTCTCCCCTCCCCTCCCCTCTTCTCTTCTCTTCTCTTCTCTTCTCTCCTCTCCTCTTCTCTCCTCTTCTCTTCTCTTCTCTTTTCTTTTCTTTTTCTTTTCTTTTTCTTTTCTCTTTTTTCTTTTCTCTTTTCTTTTCTCTTTCTTTTTTCTTTTCTTTTCTCTTTTCTTTTCTCTTTTCTTTTTTTCTTTTCTTTTCTTTTCTTTTCTTTTCTTTTCTTTCTTCTTCTTCTTCTTCTTCTTCTTCTTCTTCTTCTTCTTCTTCTTCTTCTTCTCCTCCTCCTCCTTCTCCTTCTCCTTCTCCTCCTCCTCCTCCTCCTTCTCCTCCTCCTCCTTCTTCTTCTCTTCTTCTTCTTCTTCTTCTTCTTCTTCTTCTTCTTTTTTTTTTCTTTTCTTTTCTTTTTTCTTTTCTTTTCTCTTTTCTCTTTTCGCTTTTCTTTTTTCGTTTTTCTTTTCTTTTTTTCGTTTTTCTTTTCTTTTTTCTTTCTTTTCTCTTTTCTTTTCTCTTTTCTTTTCTCTTTTCCTTTCTCTTTTCCTTTCTCTTTTCTTTTCTTTTACTTTCTTTCCCTTTCTTTCCTTCTTTCCCTGCCCCCCCATTTTTTTTTCTTTTAAGAAAAAGATGAAAGAAGAAAAGGAGGAACGAGGAGGAAAGAGAAGAAGAAGAAGAAGAAGAAGAAGAAGAAGAAGAAGAAGAAGAAGAAGAAAGAAGAAAGAAGAAAGAAAAGAGAAAGAAAAAAAAAGAAGAAAGAAGGAAGACGGTAGGAAGAAAGAAGAAAGAAGAAAGAAAGAAAGAAAGAAGAAAGAAGAAAGAAAGAAGAAGAGGAAAGAAGAAAGAAGAAGAAGAAGAAGAAGAAAAGGAGGAGGAGGAAGAGGAAGGAGGAAGAGAAGGAAGAAGGAAGGAGAAAGAAAGAAAAAGCGACAAGAAGCCGGGAAGAAGGAAGAAGAAGTATTAATAATTATACACTCATCCGTAATTATATAAATTGATAGTACTGTAATACACTTATGCCTATGAGTGACAAGTTTTAGAAAAAGGAGTGAAGATTATTAATATTTGTTAATGATTTCAATTATTGAATCATGAGTAATTGTAGTCTCTGTGCACTGAGAAGTGTTGTTACCCGGTAACCGGCAGCCGGCATCTGAACAGCCTACCGTGAACGGATATCGTGATCGATCATCGTTCACGGCTCCGTTACCGATAACCATATCGTGAACGACCCTCGTGAATGATGATCGTTAACTGCATCGTTAACGATAACTAAACGGAAGTTAGAATTAATCATCACACATTAATTCATTAATAATAACAGCATGATGTTAAATAGTGTAATCACGACAGCGAATGAAGGCCGTTCACGGTCAGTGAAATATGCGTTGACGCCGCTCCCGCTCCCGTGAATTAAAAAAATCAAGTACACTGACCAGTTCACGATAACTAAGCTTAGAATTAATCCTCACCTTTCTCGTCTAGTTTGACTTTATTATATACCCACGTGAGTCTCACTACTTTTACTCCTTTTTCTTTCGCTTCCTTGGGGCTTACCCACGTGTAAGTGTTAAAAGACTTCAGAGTTTCAATCTCTTTATCCATTTCCGCTTTCAACTCTTTCGCAATTAATTAAACCCTCATCTACTATTGCATTTGGTACCTTCAATGCCAGATACAGTAACGCAGTGGTATGATTCTCCACTGCCGATACAAGTTTCTGCGGACATCTCGGGGTGCTCTAGTCACTGAGTCATCAGGACATACACGCGGCTGTACGCGCGCCTATTTTACCTCAATCTGTTTTAGTCAGTAAAATTATCAGATTTACCTAAACAAGCAAGTCACTAAGTGCTCCCGCGGTCTCGGTCACGAGTCCTGACCTCTACGTTCAAGTAAACCGGTGGATATTAATACATTGGGTTATGAGTGCTTCTACGCCGAAAGATGCTGCGTCTGCGATTCTGCAAGGCAAGGCGCCAGCTTTCAAGGATGGAGTCCAAGGAAGGAGCTGACTGGTTTGCGCAAGTCAGAGCCGACCTCTCGTCCGTGGAATGTTGGGAGTACGTCGCGCCCCTGAGGGACGTACTGCAATGGCGACTGGAAGTGGAGGAGGAGGCGAAAGAAGCTGCCGTGGCTACGGAAGCGAAGGGATCTGGCAACCGGAGGGCGAGCAAGAAGGGGGCAAGTACGGGATTGCAGCCTGCGTCATCCTCTCAAGATCGTGCTGCGCCGGTTGAACCGGATGAAGGGAAGAGGAACCTGACACCTGCTCAAATTAAAGACGAAAGGTGATAGCAAGGAGAGCGCAAATTTTTATGTGGCTCTACAAGGGACTAGAGTACGGGGACACCGGCGGAGAGAATCGTATGGTATCTAGTCAGGGAGCCATCGTTGCGGCCGGAGGAGTTAATCAATGTGTTGAGGCTCCAATACCAAGGCAACGAGGCTCATCAGAAGCAAAAGAGGAATACGCTGATCAGCACGTGGAAGTTCAACTGCAAGGAGGACATGATGGCTCAGATAACGACTTCGACACTCACTGCGACTTCCTTGAAGATCATGGGGAACCTGTCAGTGTTACGTTGAGAATGCAGTTTATTAAGACTGCGTTGAGTAAATGCTCGGAGAGGGATCTATGGAGGCCGTTTCTCGACGATCAAGTGTCTTCGCCGTCGCGGACGTGGGATCAGTTTCGCTTGCTCTTCGAAAGGAGGGTGCTGGCGAATGAGTCGCTGCGTCAAACGGATAAGGCGGAGATTGTGATGGTGGCGGCGCACGGGAAGGATGGGGGCGACCTACGGAAGATACTTGAATGTTATAACTGTGGGCGTCCGCACAAGTACTTTACCTGCACGCAGCCTTGTAGGATCCCTGGCCACGAACATCAAGGGCGACGATGCTCTACCTTGAAGGAAAGGTACCGAAGGAATCTGCCCCCGACGGGAGCTCAGAAGAGTGACGGGGGGGCGAGTCAAACGGCGACCAGAACCAGTGCACCTCCAGTCAAGGATGTCAACCGGAAGAAGGGGGGCGAAAAAGGCAAAGGCGGGGCTACGCGTCAGCCGGGTGTGTCTTGTTTGGCGTCGGTAAGACCCAGCAACGACAAGATGGTGGTGCCACGAACGATGGATGATGCTTATCTGACGCCTGCGGCGGAGGGGGGAGGTCTAAGGGAAGTTGGTGCGGAGCGAAAGGGGCGTGACGGCAGGAGGCTGTATGCGTTCATGGCGACGCCTGCACCGTTCGTGTACCTTGGACCACCGAAAACGGTCTTGCCCGGAGATACCAGAAATGGGAATGTCAATGTCGCGGACTTCCGTACCTGTTTCAACAATGCAAGTTTGGATGAGCTACGGTACTGGCGATGGATGTACAAGCTACGGATAGCACCTGACGATTGGGAAGAATGGGTGGTTCGCATGGTGGAGAACGAGCCTGTTGACAAAGGTGCCCATATGCCGGAGGAGTGCGAAATGTGTAGCTTGCCTGGAAAGAAGAAGAGATGCGGTCGTTGCAAGATGGTGGTGTATTGCGATGAGGCCTGCCAGAAGCAAGATGACCCAGTTCACAAAATATTTTGTTTTTGGACGCAAAAAGATGAGGTGAGACCGTCGTGGCAGGCGGTTTACGACAACAGGAGTTGCTTCCGCCTCGAGGGCTTGGACCCCATGGATCGACGTTGGCCAAGATGAGGGGGGACTTAGCCTACAACAGGATGCTACGATATTGTCACGTAATGCCGGAACCGAGGAAGATGGAGCTTATGCCACGCTACAATCGGGATCTGATGATGAACCCACCGTCGAACGTGATGCAGTGGATGGAGGTGAGCTGGGAAGGCTTGATGGAAGCTTTGGAAGAGGCGGACACCGAGAACCAGAGGATGATCTTGCGCGAAACGGCGAGACAATATCCGGCTCCGTTCGGTTACCCACCGGAGAAGAAGAGGCAAAGGACGTCTCAGGACGTGGAGGAAGCCAAAGAAGTTAAAGAGGCCAGTCGGTCTCGCCGGGAGCTCAACTGCCACAGCAACGTGAAGAGGAGCAACCGGGTGGGCAGGCAAGGACGGTGGGACCTTGGGATCAACTTAATACGGTGATTACGATTCATCGAGACCTCACAGAGGTCGAACCGGTTCCAAGGACAGGGGATGGTGAGGTGCCTGAAGAGGAAAAGAAGCCACCTAATACACCTCAGGAAGACGAGTATGAAGACAACGCTGCACACATGATGGGTAGTGACCCGTCGGTGTGGTCGTTGGGGTTGCCGCTCCATGGTGTACAACAAGCTGGGGAAAGATATCTGGAGTTACTTCGGCAACGAGACGAATTGGAGGATGAGGATGAACCTAATGGGGTGGAGGCTAGCTCGGCTACGGATGGCGGTTCCAATGAACGACCTACGGGGCTTATGACGTTTGAAGGGGACGGGGGAGTAAGGGTGGAGACCGAGGTGTTCTTGGACTGCGGTACGACCCGTCACCTTGCTCCTGATGGCAGGATGTTACGAGATAAACAGGACGAGAACCTGGAGTTGGTTGGGATCTCGGGGCCTACGAGGACGTCGGAAAAGGGGACAGCATCGTTTGTTGGAGTCGATAGCTGTGGTGAACCGCGCGACGTGACAATGGGAGAAACGTATAGCCTGGAAACGTTGGATAGGGTGCTCTTCTCGGCGGGGCAACTGCAAAAGAAAGGCTATGCGATAATACTGCAGGGCAACGGTTTCTTTGTGACTAAAGAAAAGATTGAGGTTGACCCAGGGAAGCAGATATTGGTAGGCGATTTCGATCAGGACACCTGCCAGTATACATTTAAGCAAGCGGAGAAAGCAGGGGTGAAAGGACGAGATGAAGGCAAGTGCCCCTACCCTGGTGCGTCTGCTGCGTTTTGGAACACAACGATGAAGCCTTCTGCGACAACCGACCTACAATCCTTGCATGACGTCTGGCACTTTGGCGAGACGATGGGAAGACAGTTTGTCAGGATGAACAATATCAACCTCAAAGGCAAGGGGTCGTTTGCTGACCTTTCTTGCACATCCTGTCAAACAACTAAAATGAAACAACACTCGAACTACGAGGGGGCTTCCTTGACTATCTGCGAACGAGCTGGAGAGGATTGGAGCGGAGACGGGACGGGCAAGATTGCGTTTCCTATGTTTGGGGGGACGCCGTATTGCAATGTATTTGTTGACAACGTCTCTGGCTACATCAAGAACTATTGGGTACGGACAAGGGAGCAGGAGGGGACGCTGAGGCAGGTGGAAGAGCTACAGGCGTGGTCACGCACGCAGACGGGCAATGTGATGAAAAAGTTCAGAACGGATAAAGAGTGGGTGGCGACCTACATCAACGATTATCTGCGAAAAACGGGTGTTGAGCGACATTTGCCGGTTCGTGCGGATCCAAATAAGGATGCGTACGCTGAAGCTGCGATTAAGATTGTGTTCAACCTTGCGGCTACGTTGCTGATTGCACGATCTGTGCCACTATACTTCCTACCTCTAGCGGTTAACTACTCTGTATTTCTACTCAACATGCAAGGGCGAGCGGGGGATAAGGTGTCGCAACATGAAGCTTTCTACAAGAGACCGCCGCCACATTATTCTATCCTTTACCCATTTGGATGCCTTTGTGTGGTTTATAAAGGTGGAAGAAAGGGGGAGGGGAAAGGAGAGCCTGGGGTGTTTCTGGGAGTTAATGTGGAGCAGTCGGCTTATGTGGTGTGGAGCTACTACGATGGCAAGGTCAAGACGTCTGCTGACGTGGTGGTGAAGGATCCCAGGGTGCATGGATGGCCTACTTTATACCCAAAGGGGAAGATGGCGACATCGTCCCAGCATGCATTTCACACTTCGAAAAAAGTTCGACAGGAGTTTATGGGAAAAAGTGACGGTGCACCCGGTATATATTTTCACCAAGGACGAGTGGCAAGTCATTAGTGGGTTGCCAGAAGTGGCGTTGAGTGAGCGCTCAATTGGCGAAAACAACGGTACGAGTGTTGAAAGCAACGGTACGGTGGTTAGGCGAGACCAACGGTGCGACCAAGGTGTGGTGAGGCTGGTAGAGATTGATGAGACGCCGACCTGTGCCATATCTGTGGGAGCTGCTCTGGGGAGATCTGCTGTTGAGTCTGCAGGTGATGGGGCTAGGCCTCAGGGAAGAAGAGGAGGTCGGGGGCAGCCTGCAGGGGATGATGCTTACGAGGCGATGGGGCGTAGGGGTGCAAGGGGTGTGCCTGTCAGATGGACGGGCAACACAATCGACGTGTCGAACATCGTTGATCAGCCAAGGAGCAGGAAGAAGACGACGGCTGCCGGTTTTCGCTCTGGTGCGTTTTTGGTGTCGACACCGATTCCCTATCGTTCGGCGACGGAGTCGGGTAAGTTCAATGAGGCGAGGTTCGCTGACATTGATAAACATGTGAGGTTGGGGGCTATTGAAGAGAGGAATGTTAGCGAAAAGCCACCTGGTGAGCCTGTTGTTCCGATGAGGTTTGCGGACTTTGAGAAAAGGAAGGAGACAGGAGGTGAGGTGGTGGAGAGGAAGTCGAGGCTGGCAGGGATAGGGTGTGCTCAGCCTCGATGGCAGTACGATGCAGTAGACATACCGACGAGCAGGGTGGAGTTGGTGTGGCTGACGTGTGCGTTGGCTGTATTGCAAGGCACACAGTTGTTCGGTAGTGATGAGGAGAGTGCTTTTCCCAACGTAAAGCTGGATCAGGGGGTGTGGATGCAACCGCCGAAGGGATATGCACCTCCGAATACTTTGTATCTGGCTACGGGGGGGGGGGGGGGGTGAATAGTTTGAAGCAATCCGGTCATGTCTACTGGTACAAACGTGTTGTGCCGACGCAGAAGCGGCTGGGCTTCGTGCAGAGCATCTTGGAGCCGACGTTGTTTGGTAGAGTGGATGTTGCAACGGGCAAGACCGAGACTCTGACGTACCATGTTGATGACAGCATTCATGCAGCAGCGTCGTTGGTGAGCAGGAATGTGTACGTGAATGAGCTGAATGAAGCATGGGGCAATGTGAAGGACTTGGGGCCGTTGAAGGAGTTTGTATCGCTGGCGTTCAAGGTTGAGAATGTTGGTGGGGTGTACAGCATCGTGATCCTCCAGTCGGCGTATATCGCAACGTTGATGCATCGCTTCAAGCTAAGTGATGGGGAGTGGATGCCCGCGCGTACTCCCTGGCTGCCTGAAGGGTCGAAGATGGAGCCGGCTATGTTGGAATATAGCCCTCGGAAATAGTGGGTAGTTATATATATCTCAAGGCAAGTGTACCGGAGTCGGTTCTGCCCATAAGTCTGCTGGCTGAGCATCAGGCTGACAAGGAGAAATTTGACTACTGCGCGGCGGAGCAAATTATGAAGTATTTTGTTTACGTCAAGGATCGTGGGGTTAAGTTCCCATCAAATGGCAATCGGGTGATTGAGGCAGATGCTGACTCGTCGCTGGGAAATGGGTCAAAGATGTACTCGCGCACGGGGGGTTGTGTGTGTTTGGCAAATGGACCGATTGCTGTGCGGGCGAGTGTGCAGAAGCACTTGGCTACTGGTACCCAGGAGAGTGAAACGTATGATTTATCGGATGTGATCCATGACGTAATGACGTGTCGGAATGTGGTGTTGTCGATTCCCTGGTCGAAGGGCAACGAGTTGAAGAAAGAGTTTGAGTCTGCACCATGGGTTCGTGTGGACAATCAGTCACTACTGATTTCAGCCGAAGGCAGTATTTGGAAAGAAATTAAGCCATATTACTCTACGATATTACCATATTACCGAAGCGATAGGGAAGGGGAGATTGTCCTCAAGTGGGTTGCGTCGAGCGAAAACAGGGCTGACATTCTATCAAAACGAATCCCTAGCCCATGTGTGTTCAAGCTGGGTGCTGATCGTTGGTCGGGTCATGCAAAGTAGAGACATTGGTAGTCATGGACTTGACAGAGGCTCCTTATTGTGAGTGTTAGTATAATCTTATTTGTATCTTCCGCTCATATCGAATTAGGGGGAGCTTTATACCAATCTAGACAACAGTTAGATTGTATTATTAATTCGATAGACCGTATTGAGAATATTGAGGTATTATTAATGTCAGGAAGGACCGACACAAGATTTATTTGTTGTTAGTACTGACAGTTGTATTTACTATGATCAGGACATACACGCGGCTGTACGCGCGCCTATTTTACTTCAATCTGTTTTAGTCAGTAAAATTCTCAGATTTGCCTAAACAAGCAAGTCACCAAGTGCTCCGGTCTCGGTCCTGGCCTCTACAAGTAAACCGGTGGATATTAATACATTGACCTCCTACTAGGGTGGTCTGCTTCGGGGCTTTGCGCCTCTAACGATGTGACGGGTGTTTGCCCATCCTCCCTGTTATCAGCTATTTCTACCTTTGACTCTGGGAGACCGGAATCTGGACCGTGGATGTTTTTATCTTCCTGTTGCTCCTCATGTTTGTCTAACTCCCCCTCAACCTTAAGCTCGGGTTCGTCTATTGGCTGTTCTAGCTGACCGGTATCACTACTCTCCCCCTCAGATTCCTCGTTGTCCCATCTGACTTCTCTGGGTGGGTGAGCCTCCTTACCAACTATATTGGGGTCAAAGCGTACATAACGCACATTAGTAATGATCTTGCGACCATCCCAAACTCTATATCGTTCCTTAAATACATCGTATCCAAGCAACATCACGCGTTTTCCCCTATAATTTTCTTTCCTACCTCCTTTCCTATGTACATTACACCTAAACATCCTATAGGCTTCAGTTGTCGGATAGCTGGCTTGTAGCCTAGACATTGCTCAAAAGGGGAAGTGCCCTTTCTAGGTCCTGTCGTGGCCGGCAGAATGTTGTGCAAGGTTGTGGCTGTATGCTCCATCTAGTCTCGTACCGCATGGCCCGGGCTGGTCCGGCTGTGATGTCATTGACCTTCCGGCTCAGCTATAGGGTTGCCTGGTCCATGATCTTTGTCACCTGGAGCACTAGTCTTCCAAATGAATTGAAGCGGCTTCCACCACTCTATGATTCAGTTGGGACATCAAACTCGTTATCACAAGTGATCTGTCCGACTTTCCTTCCTGTCTGCCTCTCAAACCATGCTACAGCTTGCTTCAAACACTCTACGAACTCGTTCTTGTAACGTAAGTAAAAATCCTTGATGTACCCGAGTAATCGTCTGTTACGCAAAATTTATAGTACTTACCGTGAATTGACATGACCGCCCATGGTCCGGAAGTATCTACATGCAAAAGCTCACAAGGGTAACTCGTTCTCCTAATTCTATTAGCCTTAAATCGGGGCCACACTTTAGCTTTCCCCATCATACAGGCTTCGCAAAATCTAACTCTATCTTTGTTTCTTGTCACTTTTCTACCCATTGCCTTGCCTAATGCATAGGTCTTTGGTAATGCTTTATGACCACTACACTGATGTATGACATAAATGTCAATCGGTTTACCTTTCTCACCTTTCTCAGGATACATAGCGTATAGCACGCTGCCTCTAGCTTCCTCGTTCTCACTTACTCTCGCTTGTTTGCTCTCTTTTTCTCTCTCTTTGGAGATTCCCGCCCCGCTTACCCCGTCTTCTTCTTTCTCTCTTTCACTTTGGGGTCGTAACGCTCGTTTATGTTGAGGGGTTTATTCTTCTCATTGTCCCAGCGGTAGAGCATGCCAGGTGTAAGTCTCCCCCTCACGATCACGTCACTTTCTTTTATCCTTATGCGGTATTTGAGGATTAGTAGTTGCCCGTTCTGGTGAATGATAGACCGATGGTGGTTGTGGTCCATGTTTCCTGTGGACATGATGTTAACCGGTACTCGAGTGTCTAACAACATATCTTTCTTTACCAAAACTGGCTTTCCCGATCCATCGATTCTGGTCAATCGTGCTTCCCCCATGTTTCTCACTGTACTCTCTCCGGTTCCAGTGACTAAGCTGACGGGTTCTATCTCTCGAACGTTGCGCAAGATGTGTGGTGTACAGGCTATGTCTCTTGACGATCCACTGTCCTGCACTATCATCTTTTCTTTTCGACCTACCGTCGTGCTGTCGTCTACCATGAGGTTGTGATCCTGTTCCTCGTCCTCCTCTTTCTCTTTCTTCTGGAGCCTGTCCTTCCTTTCTCGCTCGAATCTCTCCTCATACATCCAGTCTAGCTCTTCTCGTGCTTCACAGTACTATCTGTAGCTTATTGGTATACCCGCCCTCATCTCTTCTGAGGTTCTAGAGTGTTCTAGGTTTTCCGGATCATACTCATCATCCTCTTCTGGGTCTGAGTGTCCGAGTATTTCCCGTCTCTTCCTATCAAACTCTTTCCTCTTCTGTGCTGCCTGTTCTGGACTGAAGAACTTATGGGCATCGCCTGTGTAACTTACGCAAATATGCGTTCAACGTACCCCCCCTCGCTTCTACCTCATGCCAGATTTTCATCAAGTGGGGCATCGATCTCGCTATCGAAAGGGCAAATTAATTGTCGTGATTCTTAGCCATGTCGAGTATCCCATAATCTATTATGGCTAAAAGTTCTGAATAAAACTCGTTCTCTTTGCCGTCTGGGTCGTAACACAATCCCTCTTTCACTACTATCGGTTCTGCTCCCTTCGTCAATGCGTATAGCAGCCTAGCTATCTCAGTCTTCTCAGGTCTTGGATGTCCTTCGCTATGTCTGTACTCACACTCCCACTTAGCTCTTTCCTTAGCTTTCGTACTTTGAGTGTTTTTCGCTTCTCTTTTCTCTATGACTGTTTCTCTCGTGGTCAGTGGTGTGCCCGTTGCATGCTTCAGAAATACTTCGTTAACAGCCCAAAACACATCTGTCAACAGTCCGTCTGCTTCAGCCACTCTCTCTCTCCTTCCCTCTTCGTCATTCTTACGATATCTCCTGTTTCATCGTCTATTATACACAGGTTATTCAGCTGTTCACTTATTCTCTTAAAGTCCTCAAAGCCTATCACCTTTCCGTGTTCTGTGTCTCTTTTACTGCTCTTCCCCACAGGTGTGTCGTGTGTGTGTGTGTGTGTCACTTGCCTGCTGTGCTTGTGATTCTACACTGTCTCCTACTCTATCTAACGGGGACGGACCTTGTGGCAGTAGCGATGGGGCCAAGACTTCCCTTCTCTTGTCCCTCCTGCACGCTCAACAGCCTCATTGAATGCAGTCACTAGTCCCGCCGGTCCTTGCCTCGTTTCCTGGCAAAACAGCATCATTCCGTGAAACTGAACTAACTACTTTCTTACCGGGTTTTTCGACACTTTGCTTGTCTTTTCCCCCGATATTTGCGGAACTTAGTGAGTCTTTCTTCCCGGGTTTTGCCGTAATACTATCTTTGAGCGAAACTTGCTGTGCACTCGCCCCCTTTCCCTCCCTCTCTCTCAGTATGCGTATCATTTCACTCTCTGATAGATAGTCACGGGAAGGGCGACGTGATGGGTCTTGTGACAGATCGATAGACGGAAATAGGGGGTCCTGGCGAGCATGATACCCGCACAAATCTGCATACGCTAGCCTTTTTGCTTCCTCCCCCGCCTTACCCCAACTCCCCCCCTGTCCAAACTTAACTCCACATTGCTCTCCCTTCCAGTGTAGCCCTTGACAACGAATGGTTAGTGGGCCTGTTGTGTTGCTCTGAGGAGTGGATGTAGTGGGATGTGGTGTTTCTTTCTTTCTCTGTCTAGAGTTCTGAGGGGGTGTGGGTGTCGGTTTCTCTTGTCCTTTCCGTTTCTCTTTCTCTTTGATTGCGAGGGTTTGGTTGCAATGGTGAGGGTTGCACGCTGTGCGTGTCTGGTGAGGTTGTGAGGGCAGGAGTTGTTGTTGTAGAGGTGTCGGGGTGGAGCACTAGTGAGAGTGCGTTGTGGAGGGTTGTGGGGTCTGTCTCGGAGTGTGTTTCGAGCCAGTGGAGCACTCGACAGTTCGCCCCCCCCCCCCCCCCCCACGGGCTCCAGTGGGTTGTTCCAAGGGTTTGTTGTCACTTTGCTCCGTTTGAGGCTCCCTTTCCTCCTCGCCCTCTTGCTCAGCTTCACGAGCAATTATTCTTTCCCCACTTTCAATGTTTCCCTCCAATTGAATCCTCCCCACCCTCCATAATGACTAGCTCATACTCTTCCTCTTCAGAGCTGTCTTCTCCCTCAGACTTATCTCCTTCTTCCTCTTCACCCTCCTCTCCTATTTCTCCTCTCATTAGAGTAACTTCTTTGGCTCCTTTCTTGCGAAACTTGCCATTCTTGTCTCTGTGCTTTTCTTTTGAGGAGTTAGAGTGAGCGAACTTTGAACTGGTTCGTTTGGGGTTTGGCTTGAGTTTGGGGCAAAAACGCTTAGTGTGTCCAGTTTGATAGCAGTTATAGCATGTTGCCGTGAGCCACCATTCCTGCTCTGAACTATCACCCCCATTACCTTCGCCCTTTTCCCCTTTCCCGTTCTTTGTCCATTTCTTGTGTTTCTCTCTCTTTCCTCCTTTCTCTCCTCCCTCTCCCTCTCCTAGCAGTAGATTCGCTCCCTTACCCTCTCTCCTTCCTACGTTCCTTTCTTGAGTCTCTTCTGCTTTGCTTCCCACAACACGTAAATTTCTCTTGCAGACTCTACCATGTCATCATGAGTTGGCCTGTGCTAATCTATACTGATCATTGAGGTATGCAGGCCCATAGGCCTCATGCTCAGCTAGCTTCTCTAACAACCCATTTACTGCTTCCTCTGGCTCAAAAGGCTTCCCTCTCAGGGCCTCTAGCCAGTTCTTCTGCAGTAGATGTTGTGTTAGATACTCATCCATATCCTCTGTCGGTCTCGGTCTCATCTCTTTAAATGCTTTCTCCTCGATATATCTTGCCGCACCACTTAGATTACCGTATTTTTCTTTGACAATGCAGACTTTCTCGAACGGGCAATAAACCTTTTTGCTGATTCCGAGAATGCTGTCGTAACGAGAAGTTGTATTACTTTAGATTCCGAGAAATTGTATTACTTTAGATTCCGAGAATGCTGTCGTAACGAGAAGTTGGAAAATTCTGCAGCGATGCAGATACTGCTGCTCTTCTCTGTACCTTTTCTGCATCGCTGCTCTTCTCTGCACCTTTTCTTTCTTAGCAAGTACACATCCTTGTTGGTTCTTGTCATCGCTCTTTTCTTCTTTCTGTTCGCTTTTTCCTCCCAAGCTTTCTCCTCTTCCTTTGTGAGGTCCGGTCTTTCCAGTTGTCAGGTTTCTCTGTCTGTGACTTCTGGTCTTGTAGTGTTTGGCTACCTCTCTGTCTCTGTTGTCGTGTTTGTTGTGTCTCTGTTTCTTCTTCTTCGTCTGATCCCTCTGGTGTGTCCACCTCGTGTGGTTCTCTCGGTTCTTCCATTTCTTCTGCTTTTTTCATCCTGTCTCTATCAAAACCATATTTTGTTTTTGCCGCTTTATGGTCTTGAAAAGCATCATAAAACATATCCCCGAGAGTTGTGCTAATACCGTAGGCATACTCCTCTATCTGATATTATTTATTAATAGCAACTCTGCAAATCTTTTTTGTTTCCGCTGAACACCGGTGTGTGAGACATCAATTGTCTCATGCTAATCGCATGGTGCCGAAAATCGTTTCCCGAGCACCGTTGATTAGGTAATTACCCGGTCACTCACGGACCTAATACCTTTACACTCCGGTCTGAGGGATTCCGTTAGAAGCCACGATGCCAATCGACACTTTAATTCGCAAGTAGATAGCAGAGCTGACAAACTCAAAGGTAATAATGAAACTAAAATAAAGTCCGCACGACTGTAATTATTACACAATGGTTATTGTCCAACCCTGAAATGCCAATATAGACCGTTACGTCCGTTACCATTATTGACTAGAACTTTACGGTCATTCGACTACACGAATAAATTACTTACCAGTCACAAAGTAATCACTAATAGTAAACGTAGTTATCCTACCAACGCTTCTTCCTCCTCATCCTCTTCCTCCTCATCCTCTTCCTCCTCATCCTCTTCCTCCTCTTCCTCTTCCTCCTCTTCCTCCTCATCCTCTTCCTCCTCATCCTCTTCCTCCTCATCCTCTTCCTCCTCATCCGCTGCAACCCCTGCAGCGGGGGTTACGGATCTGGAGGTAGCTAACTCGTTCGACATACTCCCGGCGTATCCCAGACAACCTTCAGAGGAAAACACTCCCAAGCTGGAGGATTTTGGGCCCGAAGCCAACGCGTGGGCGCAGGACGCGTTTGATTCGGCAGTGAACGAGGTCCCAGCTTCGGAAGCAAAGTTGAAGGGCAAATTGGAAGCATCCAAATCTTGGGTTCATCAATATTTATATTGACATTTGGCAATATTTTATATTGAATTTGTGCAAAAAAGCAATATTAATATTGAAATTGATGCAATATTAATATTGCAAAAAAGCAATATTAAAATTGAAATGTATGCAATATTAATATTGCAAAAAAGTAATATTAATATTGCCAAAAAGCAATATTAAATATTGCAAAAAAGAAATATTAATATTGAAATTGATGCAATGTCAATATTGCAAGAAAGCAATATTAATATTGAAATGTATGCAATATTAATATTGCAAAAAAGCAATGTTAATATTGAAATTGATGCAATATTAATATTGAAAAAAAAGCAATATTAATATTGAAATGTATGCAATATTAATATTGCACGAAAGCAATATTAATATTGAAATCTATGCAATATTAATATTGCAAGAAAACAATATTAATATTGAAACTGATGCAATATTAATATTGCAAGAAGTCAATATAAATATTGCAATTTAGTCAATATTTATATTGCAAAAAAGCAATATACAGATTGATATTTAGTCAATATTTATATTGAACGTAGCAATATTTTTATTTATGTGAAATTTATGACATAAGTTAGCAATATTTATAGTTTTACTTTTGTAACTATGTTAGATTATACCACCTGTCTTTGAAACACGTGCTGGAGCAAGCTATCAAGGGCAACAAGCTGGATGACGTCCGTGCGCATTTGAAATTGTTTGCCTGGAGGCTGGCGGAGATAAATCGACCCTTCCTGCTGCATGACATACCTGAACGAAAATTAGCAGAGCTGGAGAACAAGACCCACTTTCAAGGAAAACCCTGGACACAGAGGAAACTCGCTCTCAGATGGGTCGCCGAGCAGAGATGGTGTCCCAAGGCGTGGATCAAAAAAGAAGTGGCCGCCGCAGCCGCAATTTCATCTCTTCGCCTCAGCCCGGCAGAAGGTTCTTTCTTGCTCTTTCTCTCTCTCGATCTTTCTCTCTCTCTCTCTCTCTCTCTCTCTCTCTCTCTCGCTCTCTTTTACTTACTTACTTACTTACTTACTTACACAAACTGTCTCTCTTTCTCTCTCTCTCGCTCCTCTCTCTCTCGCTTCTCTCTCTCTCTCTCTCTCTCTCTCTCTCTCTCTCTCTCTCTCTCTCTCTCTCTCTCCAGCTGCAGCGAGTTCGAAGGAGAGCACGCCTACGATGAGACCGGTCGATACAAGATCCTGTATGTACGAGAGATTTCTTCCCATTCACCAGAGATCTTACAGCGGACAGAAGCGTTTGCTCTTTGCATGTCGAGAGCATCGGCAGATGGCGAGCGTGAACAGATCAAGGCGGAGTTCCACAAAATGCTCCAGGAGAACGTTGAAGCCTTCTATGACGAGAACGCCGAACACCCAGCTCCAATCGACCTAGTCGGTATTTTAAAAAATAAATAAATCCATAATTACATTGCTTTTTTGCATTATCAATATTGCTTTGCTGCAATATTAATATTGCGTAAATGTCAATCTTTGTATTCCTTTCTTTCAATATTAATATTGCATTAGTTTCAATATTTACATTGCTTTTTTGCAATATTAACATTGCCTGAATACCTTTTCTGCATCGCTGCTCTTCTCTGAACCTTTTCTTTCTTAGCAAGTACACATCCTTGTTGGTTCTTGTCATCGCTCTTTTCTTCTTTCTGTTCGCTTTTTCCTCCCAAGCTTTCTCCTCTTCCTTTGTGAGGTCCGGTCTTTCCAGTTGTCAGGTTTCTCTGTCTGTGACTTCTGGTCTTGTAGTGTTTGGCTACCTCTCTGTCTCTGTTGTCGTGTTTGTTGTGTCTCTGTTTCTTCTTCTTCGTCTGATCCCTCTGGTGTGTCCACCTCGTGTGGTTCTCTCGGTTCTTCCATTTCTTCTGCTTTTTTCATCCTGTCTCTATCAAAACCATATTTTGTTTTTGCCGCTTTATGGTCTTGAAAAGCATCATAAAACATATCCCCGAGAGTTGTGCTAATACCGTAGGCATACTCCTCTATCTGATATTATTTATTAATAGCAACTCTGCAAATCTTTTTTGTTTCCGCTGAACACCGGTGTGTGAGACATCAATTGTCTCATGCTAATCGCATGGTGCCGAAAATCGTTTCCCGAGCACCGTTGATTAGGTAATTACCCGGTCACTCACGGACCTAATACCTTTACACTCCGGTCTGAGGGATTCCGTTAGAAGCCACGATGCCAATCGACACTTTAATTCGCAAGTAGATAGCAGAGCTGACAAACTCAAAGGTAATAATGAAACTAAAATAAAGTCCGCACGACTGTAATTATTAATGGTTATGTCAATGAAATCAATATAATTAGTGTTACATTATTGATAGAATTACGTCATTCGACTAACGAATAAATATTAAGTCAAAAAATCATAATAGTAAATATTATCTACCACGCTTCCCCCCCCCCCCCCCCCCCCCCCCCCCCCCCCCCCCCCCCCCCCCCCCCTCCCCCTCCTCATCCCCCCCTGCAGCTTACATTGAGTAGCTAATCGTTCGACATACTCCGCGTATCCAGACAATTCAGAGAAACATAAGCTGGGGGGGGGGGGGGGGGGGGGGGGGGGGGGGGGGGGGAATTGAAGCATCAAATTTTATATATTTATATTGAATTTGCAATATTTTATATTGAATTTGTGCAAAAAAGCAATATTAATATTGAAATTGATGCAATATTAATATTGCAAAAAAGCAATATTAAAATTGAAATGTATGCAATATTAATATGCAAAAAGAATATTAATATTGCCAAAAAGCAATATTAAATATTGCAAAAAAGAAATATTAATATTGAAATTGATGCAATGTCAATATTGCAAGAAAGCAATATTAATATTGAAATGTATGCAATATTAATATTGCAAAAAAGCAATGTTAATATTGAAATTGATGCAATATTAATATTGAAAAAAAAGCAATATTAATATTGAAATGTATGCAATATTAATATTGCACGAAAGCAATATTAATATTGAAATCTATGCAATATTAATATTGCAAGAAAACAATATTAATATTGAAACTGATGCAATATTAATATTGCAAGAAGTCAATATAAATATTGCAATTTAGTCAATATTTATATTGCAAAAAAGCAATATAAAGATTGATATTTAGTCAATATTTATATTGAACGTAGCAATATTTTTATTTATGTGAAATTTATGACATAAGTTAGCAATATTTGTAGTTTTACTTTTGTAACTATGTTAGATTATACCACCTGTTTTTGAAACACGTGCTGGAGCAAGCTATCAGGGCAACAAGCTGGATGACGTCCGTGCGCATTTGAAATTGTTTGCCTGGAGGCTGGCGGAGATAAATCGACCCTTCCTGCTGCATGACATACCTGAACGAAAATTAGCAGAGCTGGAGAACAAGACCCACTTTCAAGGAAAACCCTGGACACAGAGGAAACTCGCTCTCAGATGGGTCGCCGAGCAGAGATGGTGTCCCAAGGCGTGGATCAAAAAAGAAGTGGCCGCCGCAGCCGCAATTTCATCTCTTCGCCTCAGCCCGGCAGAAGGTTCTTTCTTGCTCTTTCTCTCTCTCGATCTTTCTCTCTCTCTCTCTCTCTCTCTCTCTCTCTCGCTCTCTTTTACTTACTTACTTACTTACTTACTTACTTACTTACACAAACTGTCTCTCTTTCTCTCTCTCTCGCTCCTCTCTCTCTCTCTCTCTCTCTCTCTCTCTCTCTCTTCTCTCTCTCTCTCTCTCTCTCTCCAGCTGCAGCGAGTTCGAAGGAGAGCACGCCTACGATGAGACCGGTCGATACAAGATCCTGTATGTACGAGAGATTTCTTCCCATTCACCAGAGATCTTACAGCGGACAGAAGCGTTTGCTCTTTGCATGTTGAGAGCATCGGCAGATGGCGAGCGTGAACAGATCAAGGCGGAGTTCCACAAAATGCTCCAGGAGAACGTTGAAGCCTTCTATGACGAGAACGCCGAACACCCAGCTCCAATCGACCTAGTCGGTATTTTAAAAATAAATAAATCCATAATTACATTGCTTTTTTGCATTATCAATATTGCTTTGCTGCAATATTAATATTGCGTAAATGTCAATCTTTGTATTCCTTTCTTTCAATATTAATATTGCATTAGTTTCAATATTTACATTGCTTTTTTGCAATATTAACATTGCCTAAATAGCAATGTTTATATTGCTTTGTTGCAATATTAATATTGCATCAATTTCAATTTTATATTGCTTTTTGCAATAATAATATTGCCAAAAACAATACAAATATTGATATTTATGCAATATTAATCTTGCAAAAAGCAATATAAATATTGACACTTGTGCAATATTTATATTGCAAAAAAGCAATATAGGTATTGAAATTTATGTAATATTAATCTTGCCAAAAGCAATATAAATATTGCGAAATGGAATATTAATATTGCAAAAAAGCAATATAAATATTGAAATTTATGCAATTATAATATTGCAAAAAAGCAATATAAATATTGACATTTCTTCAAGATTAATATTGCAGAGAAGCAATGTAAATACTGACATTTATGCAATATTAATATTGCCAAAAAGCAATGTAAATATTGGAATTTAGTCAATATTTATGTTCCAAAAAAGCAATATACAGATTGAAATGTGATCAATATTTGTATTGCACAAAATCAATATAGATATTGAAATGCAGCCAAGTTTTAAAATTCGTCTGTACTATCGAAATGGCAATGTTCATATTTCTGAAAAGCAATATAAATAGTGAAATGTTGTCAATGTTTATATTGCTCGAAACAATATAAATATTTACAATGTTGTCAATACTTATGTTTATACAAATGATGTTTATTTTTCCTGTAGTCAATTGATGGCTTTCGCTGGCTTCTACGACACGCTGGTTAACAAGGGTGTGTTCGCCAAGGTGGAAATTTTCGGAAATGTCAAATGGGGACATAACGTCAACTTTGACAAATTCCAGGAGCAAATCCAGACAAACGCGTGGTCCGAGTACCTGTTTATGCTGGAACTCCTTCCGGGTCACTCGCAACAAGATGTCTTACCTAACATCGCGCAGTTTATCAAAAAGTGCCACCAGGGCAGTCAAGACCCGGCACGACGACATAACGGAGTCGAGCAAGTACCACTTCGCGGCTGTCCAGGCGCAAACTGCCGCGCTACTGTATGCCTTTCCCGTAGAGGATCGCAGGATGAAAGTAAGTAACAGATGTATATAAACAAAAAGTTGAATGTTTGCAATATTCGTATTGATATTTTGCAATATTTATATTGCTATGTTTCAATGTTTGTATTGATAGTTTGCAATATGTATATTGACATTGTGCAATATTTATATTGATATTTTGCAATATTTATATTGATATTTTGCAATATTTGTATTGCTGTGTTTCAATATTTGTACTGATACTTTGCAATATTGATATTAACATTGTGCAATATTTGTATTGATATTTTGCAATATTTATATTGCTATGTTTCAATGTTTGTATTGATAGTTTGCAATATATATATTGACATTGTGCATCTACGCGGTGTTGAGCCAGCATTTCATGCTTGTCGGACCACGCCTCTTTAGGCAGCAGATGAAGGCCCGATTTAAGTACGTGAAGATCAAGATCGCGAAGTTGCAGAAGTTGCAGCGGGAGCAGCGCAAGAGCAAAGAGGAAGACCAAGGCGAGCTCTCAAGCGATTCAGAGTCCAGCTCCTCCAGTAGCGAGGAATCTTCTTCTGACTCTGGTTCTGCTTCAGATGATGGCGAGTCGTCCAAGAAGAAGCAGGCGAAGAAGAAGGCCAAGAAGAAGGCCAAGAAGAAGGCCAAGAAGAAGGCCAAGAAGGAGAAGAAGAAGGCCAAGAAGAAGGCGAAGAGGAAGAAGGAGAAGGAAGAGTTGCGCGCCTTGTCCTCGCGATCCTCGAAACCACCCGTCCTTGAGGATGATCATGAAGATCAGCCAGAACAGAAGACCTCCAAAGCTGCAGGCCAATTCCCCCCCCCCCCCCCCTATTCCAGTATCTGTCTGTCTATCTGCCTGCCACCTTTCTGAAATTCTGTACGCATACCTGATCCTCGGTTGTGGTTTACCTCACCTCTTGAGTGCATATCTCTCTATCTCTCTCTCTCTCTCTCTCTCTCTCTCTCTCTCTCTGCACTTCCATTGTTGGGTGTTGGCTTTTAACCCCCGTCTGGATAGTGTGCGAAGGAAGGATGAATAAAGGCAAATTATTTAACAATTTGAAATATATGTGTTGTTTTGCAATATATTTGATATATTGCAATATCTATTTTGACCTATATTGATATTCTGCAATATTTGTATTGTTATTGTTCAATATTTGTATTGATATTTTGCAATGTTTGTATTGATATTTTGCAATATTGTTCTTGATATTGTGCAATATCTATATTGATATGTACTTTTATATTGATATGTACTTTTTTTTTCTTCCAGGCAAGAAACGCAAACCTAAGAAGGGATGCGGTTCCGCTAAACCGCAGAAGAAAAGGAAAAAAGGAGACTACGACGAGGACGAGGAAGAGGACGAGGAAAGCCAAGAAGGCGGGATGAGCGATGATAGCAATGAGGAGGACCGCGAAAAGGACGGCGGCTCTGGCAAGGGCAAGGGCGGCAAGGGCAAGGGCGGCAAGGGCGAGAGCAAGAAGGAGGCTTCCACCTTCAGCGAAATCGAGGAAGACACGGTAAGTTTTCTACAAGAAATACCCGAAAGGACTAACATGCATTTACACGAATAGGCAGGGATGGTTCGTCTTGTATCAGATATTTATGCGGTAGAACACAATTTAATTCAGAATGGCAAGAGATTGCGCCAGCAAGAGGGGCTTGCGTCTGGTTTTTTACATTTGGGACAAGTGTCCAAAAGTATTGGACTGGGTGTAGTAGTAGTTCCCAAAATACAGCATGGCGGAAAGAAATTATGGTGTGCAGAACCTTGGATGCACATCATGAAATATGTGGGAAAATTATGACAAACGCACAGTACAATCAGTACACTCGTGATTGCAAGCAGGTGTACGGGTTACGATTGGCGAAGACGAAAATCTCGTGTTTACAGCAGAGTATCGTAGCAAAGTGTTTGATGCCGCGGCATGTGGTCATGACGCGTTGCATGCAGCCTTCAAGTTGGTGAAGCATAGTGCTAATCCTAATTGTGCATTAGTCTTCTTTGGTCAACGTGCCAATTTGTGGGTAGTAGCGTCTGCTTTGATTTTTACGGGAGATTGTTTGTCTGTCAACTACGGCCAAACTTGCAAAAAAATAGCACAAGAAAATGAACCACCCACTTTTGTGACCCGGGGTTTTTAGTCTCTCTCTCTCTTCTCTCTCTCTCTCTGATAGGCATATAATATTATTTGTATTGATATTTAGCAATATGTGTATTGATATTTAGCAGTATCTTATATTGATATGTTGCAAATATTTATATTGATATTTAGCAATATGTATATTGCAGTATATCAATATAAATATTGCAACATAGTAAATATAAATATTGCAACATATCAATATAAATATTGCAACATATCAATACAAATATTGCCAAATATTAATATAAATATTGCGATATATCAAAATATTTTCAATATAAATATTTACAGATATCAAAATAAATATTCCAACATATCAATATACATATTGCTAAAAATCAATTTAAATACTGCCAAATATCAACATAAATATTGCGAAATATCAATATAAATATTGTTAAATATCAAAATCAACATATCAAAATAAATATTGCAACATAATATTGTTAAAATAAATTATTACAACATCGAGGAAAAGCTACGTATACTCGGTATTTATAAACGAGAAAAATCTACGAATCTATAGGTGCCAGCTGCTGCAAATACATGTTGCCAGTGCAGGGCTGATGCCCAGGATGTTAGACACCGATTCTGACACAGATAATGAAGTGGGTGTGGATCACCTTGTACCGGATTCACTTTCCCTTGCAAGTACTTCAAGTGGGGAAATGATTATGATGAATTCCGTAGACCTAGATATATTCTTTCGCCTGTAACTACTGTGGCGCATGCAGTGTTTGCATGATGTTGATGGCCTTGCACTTGACTTAGGTTCCCTTGCAACTACTCAAGTAGGGAATATCGATGATTATGATGAATTTTGTAGACCTAGAGATCCTGTTTTGCCTGCTACCACTGTCGTGTGTGTAGTACCTGATCCGCTGCCTTGCATAAGATTCGGGTCTGGTTCTGTTGTTGTTAATGACATCACATATCATGACAATCGGAGAATAAATCATCGCCATTATGCTAGACTGAGATTAGAATATCTGCTATATCATGAACTGACACATGAAAATTATCGGGAACGTCCCTGGCGTGACATTGTTCCAATTATCATCTGTTATGTGATGTGTGAATCACTAATGCTCCCTTTATATTTAGCAGTGTTTATATTGATATTCAGTGATATTTATATTTATTTTTGGGAATCTTTACAGTGATATTGTTCAATACTTATGCTGATGTTTGGTGATATATGTATTATAATAATTTGCTGTTGGGAATAGCTAGACATTCAACATAATTAAAATATAAAAACTTATTATTAACATAGGACGTAGAAGCGGTAGAGGAGACAGGCTGGGATCCAGTACAAAAATGCTGAAGCAAAAGCGCTCGAACAAATGCGGGCGCTGCAGATGGTGCTCGAAAGAAAGCGGCAGCTTTGGCGTGCAGTTGCAAACATAGATTTCACGCCGTTTTTGAGTATAGTTAGCAGGTTTTTATACCAGCAGGACAAAGAAACAAAGAAGAGATGCGACGTAGCAACCCCTGCAGAAACCCTTGCTGCTGAGATTAGTGAGGACTCGGACGCGAGCGAGCTAGCGCGTGAGGTTGTTGAGATATGTTCAGAAGAAGACACCTGAAATGG
>WBZZ01000863.1:5000-7500 GCA_019918135.1 Paulinella micropora
CTAGACTACACGATTTTTTAAGTCTGACAAGTTACTATTTAAAAAATTTAAATACTCAATATAAATATTGATATATATTAATAATCAATGTCAGACTTATTAATAAATGAGTTTGATAGATAGCCAGTGAAAGATATTATTTATTGAAAATTAATCATTCCACGTCATTTTCAAGGCGCCAACGTTTGGATTGTCGCCTTTCAGATGCAGTATGCGGACGCAGAATTTCTCGCGCGTGCAAGGCTTGAACGATGGCCTCACGCCTGAAACACAAAGGATTACGGCTCGACGTTGCTGGATTGATCGTCAACATATTTTCGACTTCAAAGTCGTTGATAAGTCGACCGTACTCATCCGCAACTCGAGGTAGCGCAAGTTGAGAAATTGTCTCTGCACTAGAGAAGGACCCGGATGAGTCAATGCAAAAATTATGTAAACGAAAGCAAGACTTCAGAATGGACAGTGTTCCGGCAAGTGAAGCGGATACCGGCTTCCACAAAATACCCCAACGAGCAGTAAGCATCCCAAATGCTCGCTCAACGTGTATACGGAGCTGAGATAAATGAAAATTAAAAGAGTCTTTGTATGGCGCGGTTGTGCGGAGTGACCTACCTTTATATGGTACTAGCAGATACTCGTGCGGGAGGTAGCCATTATCTCCAACACAATAATATTTTGGAGGCAATCCCTTCAAGATATCTAATCCGCTGACAGTATATGCAAGCTGATCATGCGTTCCACCCGTACATCGTACATCTGCCCAACGGAATCTGAGGTCTGGCCCACATGCAAGCTGTGCATTAATGCCAAAATACCCTTTCCTGCAGTAATATGCACGAGGATTAGGAACCTCGTGAGGCTGTGGGCATGGGATTTTGAAAATGATTCCATCGAGAGCTAGAATACAACCTGTAAAAATATCAGGCACGCTGGACCGGCAGCCAGACATGGAAACTCACTCTCAGAAGGAAACTTCAAAGACTGACCCAACGCAATGTTACGTTTAATTAGTAATATCACCCGCCATATACATTTGTAAAATGTGCTTTCAGCAACTCCATGTAAATCTACGATGTCTAAGTAACTACCTCCGGCAAGAAAATGCAAAGTCATAGATAGTTGTAGCTCGGGTGGCACGACTGCATACGAATGGGTTTTGGCGCATGCAACTTCAAGTTCTGGTCTCAGTAGGGATAAAAGGTCATCAAACTGCTGTTTCGATAACCTATATCGGCGCTTGAACCCGCGATGAATAAATGAATCAACACGCGTCGACCAATCCATACGTTGCCTTTTAGCCGCTGGCGCCGAGGACCTCTTCTGCGATATCTGAATTATCGAAGGGAAAACAAGAGAAGAGAAGGAAAGACAGAAGAAAGGCATGTAATAATAATAATAATAATAATAATAATAATAATAATAATAATAATAATAATAATAATAATAATAATAATAATAATAATAATAATAATAATAATAATAATAGTAATGATAGTGCTTCTCAGTCAATGGCGAATGCATTTCTGCACATGTGCCTCCATCGTCTCACCCGTGAGGGGAGTACGAAGATTTGACGATAGGCTCTACTGACACGCCCGCAAGGCAGCTCCAAGCCTTCCAGACAGACCAATACTTTCAAAGAAAATATCCTTTGAAAATACTGGCACCGACGGGAATCGAACTGGCGACAGGTCCCAGATGGTAGACCTTAACCACTGGGCTATCGCGGTGCCATAGTAATAATAATAATAATGATAATAATAATAATAATAATAATAATAATAATAATAATAATAATAATAATAATAATAATAATAATAATAATAATAATAATAATAATAATAATAATAATAATAATAATAATAATAATAATAATAATAATAATAATAATAGTGCTTCTCTGTCAATGGCTGATGCATTTCTGCACATGCGCCTCCATCGTCTCACCCGTGAGGGGAGTACGAAGAATTGACGATAAGCTCTAATGACACCCCCGCAAGGGCAGTTCCAACACTTCCAGTCGGGCCGGTATGTTCAATGAAAATACTGGTCCAGAAATAGACCGGTATGTTCAATGAAAATACTGGTGGCACCGACGGGAATCGAACTGGCGACAGGGCCCAGATGGTAGAACTTGACCACTGGGCTATCACGGTGTCCATAATAATAATAATAATAATGATAATAATAGTGCTTCTCTGTCAATGGTTGATGCAAATCTGCACATGCGCCTCCATCGTCTCACCCGTGAGGGGAGTACGAAGAATTGACGATAGGTTCTAATGACACCCCCGCACGGGCAGTTCCAACACTTCCAGACGGACCGGTATGTTCAATGAAAATACTGGTGGCACCGACGGGAATTGAACTGGCGACAGGGCCCAGATGGTAGAACTTGACCACTGGGCTATCACGGTGTCCAAATAATAATAATAATAATAATAATAATAATAATAATAATAATAGTGCTTCTCTGTCAATGGCTGATGCATTTCTGCAC
>WBZZ01000863.1:12500-62238 GCA_019918135.1 Paulinella micropora
ACATACACAAAAAACACGAGGTAAGACTTCCAAAGATAAAGGAAGAATTAGCCTTTAGAAAAGCAATCATAGGCGGAAGAACTTATCCATCTAAGAGGCGGTTTATTTCTAGACAATACACACAATATTTGAAAAAACAGTTATCCTTTGACGACATAGATGATTATCTCGTAGATGCCGATGTCGTCTCACTGTATCGAACCGCGATGTTAAACGAGTTTATGGTTGGCGACATCATAGAAATTTTTGGACCCGCGAAACCTTCCACTTGGTATTTATAACCTTGACTATATTTCACCTAAAAACATATTACATTCACGAATCGGACAGCGAGACAAAATGGGCTCTCTTAAATGGCGATTAGAAGATATGAAGGACCAATGGCTGACGAGTGTAGATATCACCGATATGGTAGCCGAAGGTTATGAAGTCAACATTCATAAAGGATACTACTCCGTCCGCGGAGAACAAGTTTTCAAAACATACATAGATGATATGTTCAAGGCGAAGGAAGATGCCGAACAAGGAAGCCCGCAATACTTGCTCGCCAAGTTGTTTATGAATAGTCTATACTGCAAGATGATAGAAAAGCCAATACCTTCGAAAACAGCATATATAACTACCAACGACGAATACTGGAAATTTTGGAACCATAACCAAATAACCGACATAGTAAAATTCGTTGATAAGGATGGAAAGGACTTATGGTATTTAACAGGCCTTCCTCGTAATACAGTGATATTAGAAGATAGCATAACCAAACCGACACACTACGGGGCATTCATACTAGCATACAGCCGCCGTATTATGTACAAGTATATGAAAGAAGCCAACCCGAATGGAAGCATCACAGACGACTTTTACTACACCGATACCGACAGCTTACAAATTCACGCGAGATGTGCTAAGTATGTAAAGAATATGGGCAATAAAAAATTAGGAGGTATTGGAGATGATTTAGGCAATGGATGTAAAATTATAAGGGTCTCTTGGATAGCTCCGAAATTGTATATGTTAGAATTTACAACGAAGGATGCATTTACGGAAGGAATGACCAAGAACGACTTAAAGCATATAGCGAAAGGAGTTCATATTGAAGTGGTAAACGGTGTTAAAAAATATTTTCACTTTCGCGGTAAAGGCTTGGAGGCTAAGCAACTTAACCCCGCTATATTTGAAAAGATGGACAAAAGTGGTAGCATTGAAAATGTTAAGGAATTCCAAATGAAAAAAATACATATGAACAGAAACAGCAAACAGCAACAAGTCCCGCACTTTAGTATAATACACAACGAAAACATAAAAAAACAAGTTAATGAGAATAAGTGGGCGGGTTGTGAGTTTATTAACGATAACGACAGCATACCGCTAGGCTTTCAAATTCGCAGTTAAACCACCAGTTTTTGGTGAAGCTTTTTTTTGAAAAAGGTTCATATGTTAATTATTTTTTTATTTTTTTAATACTCCCTACTATATACACCCACCTAATATGTCCACCCTCACGAGACTGTGTGAGAAGTTCCAACAACTTTCAATTGAAAGCGGAAAGAAAACATTTTCTCTCGACGATGTTCAAAAGGTAATCCACGACGAAATAAAAGCCATTGAAGAAAAGAGAAATGCTCAACCAAAAGACACATTTCACTTCGGTAAATACAAAGGCAAAAAAATAGAAGACATCGCAAAGATAGATAAGCCGTATATTGAATGGTTAGTCCGTCAGCCTTGGGTCCAGAATAAAGATGAATTGAAAAAGTATTTACCGTAGGTGATACATTTTACCTCTTATATTGATTTCTTTTTTTATTATTCGCAGTATTGCTTTCTGTTTGTGGAAGTCGCTAAACTTGGTGAAATGCGGTTCTTTCAATACGTTGTCTGCGACTTCTACTTCTCTATTAACTTCTGGGCATTGTTTAAGGATGTCTTTGAATTGTATGATGTCAAAGTGGTGGTCAACGTGGACATCAACCCGCTCATATATATCTCCACTTATTTCGCATATATAACGGGGTTCCACGAATACATCAATAGCCATAAGGTTTAGATATTCTTGTATTTGCGGTCTTATCGTATTCCTTCTCGCATCTTTTATCACTCTAGCTATTTTTTTTTTATTCGCTAAGCCCTATGAGGTCGACACAGCAATTCCACGAAAACGGCTTACCATTTGCGCGAAAGTGATTGCCTTCAACATCTATGATTCCATCTTTTATGCCTGGGTGATGGGTTATCAGGTCTCGCACGAAATCGCTATCTTCTGGGTTCAGTACTTCTCCATCAGCATACTTGCTTATTATTCTCCTTATGTGGGTTTTGATAGATGCTTTTGTTAGAAACCGCCTACCTCCAATAATGTATAACTTCCGATAGTAAAACATATTACCGTATATTATATTAGAAAAAAATTACAAAATTAATTAATTATTGGTCTTTTAAGAAATTAACTATAACACTTACATTTCCTCCATTATTAGCAGTTGCGACAGACTTTTGTAAAAATGTTAGATTTTCACCAGGAGAAGTTGTATGTCGTAAGTTCGCAGGTCAACAAGTTGGCTAGAAGTAGCATTAACAAAAAGTTTAAGAATAACGTCCGTTATAGTGGCACCACCGAGGGCAGTCACGGCGGTGTCCTTTGATACGATTGAAGTTGGCATCAATATCAGCAAAGTGTTCCACTCGTTTTCACAATTCGCACTATGTTGACCTTGCTATCGTCGTTTGATATGCTAACGAGAGATGGGTAAATGATTGAATAATTTGTTGAGACACCATTAAAAAGCGACTTATTTTTTATGCTAAGAATTGGGCTTTCAGTAGTGCTCGCCGTCTTACTTCCTTCCGCCTCGTTCGATATGCTCGAATTAATAGTGTTGGTGCCCTCAATAAACATACTACAACTTGCCGTTTTCAAACTTTGTACTCCAGTTCCAGAAGCTCAATAATTTCTGATACGAGCAACAAAAGGGAGAGTTGTATTACGCAGACTCACACCCGTGTTAGCATTCGCATACTTAATCATATGGACTTGCTGGAATTCGCCCGTCGTTGGGTTCTCAATTGAAAATTTAATAGCACCAAAGCCTAAATACTGGAATTAAATTTGAAAAACATTTCCCTTCGACCAATCTAAGGCGGGCATATCACCAAATCCGTCGCACGGGTCATCCCAGTTCGCCTGTGCGATAAGAGTAATCGCTCCTCCCTTACAATGAACGATATTAAAACCCACAGACCTTTCTTTGTAAAAGTAGAAACCATTTTGTAGATTATTATCACTAATACCAATAAATGAATAATAATCTTTAGTTTCATCAGTAGTCCATAAGGCGGTGAACCGACACATAATGCCCATACCAGTTCTATATTTTATTTTTCTTCTGCTTTCCATTATCGCATTAGCAGTATTTTTCGCATCTGTTTTAAGGTCAGCCATATTCGTGTTAAACGATACGGTCGCATCAGTTTGAGTTAATGACCATACCCGAGTATTAACCGTGTAGGGAAAGATTTCCTGTAATACTGGAGTTAATGAACTGGTTAATGCTTCTCCGAACGATGTTTTCATATTATTGGTTTCAATGTGGCAGTCATATCCAACTTTGACATTTATGAAATCTCCTTTAGAATTTTGGGCGACTAAAGTTTGTTGGTGACTGCTCATCGGTAGGTGCTTTTTTTCAAAAAACCACCTACAACCTCAAAAAATGTTTTGTGTAAGCTTTGTATATTATAATAAAAAAATAAATTAACTATCAAAAATTAATTATCGCCTCTCACCTCACTGGCGGGGTCGTAGGGGGAGCAGGCCCCTACTTAATTTCTAGTAATAGTGCCATTCTTAACAGTTACTTCTTGCTGAGTGACGACAAATGTGTAATGATTAGCCGCAATAGTCGCAGTGTTTCCAATAAACTCCCATCGTCGCTCTGTTTCTAGACTTATTCCACTGATTTCGTTTTGGTTCTTGCTCCACAGAGGGCGTGTATTGTCAAAGCTATCACACCAAACCCAGTTGTATTGATAAACATTGCTATTCATCAAAGCAGAGCCTTCCAACTTCGGCTTAAGATACATGTAATCTTCTAGTTTTCCAGTTTGACAATCAACATTGAACTCCTGAAGTCGTGCTCCGTCTAGTGTGGTATAAAAAGTGTTAACCTTAGAACCAAGCAGGTTGCTATTGTCGTAGGCAGTGTTCTTATTTTCGGTTGTGTGGAAAACAGAGTGATAAATCTTCTTAAGTCGTCGTCCGTGGCCTCTGTCAAATCTAAGTATAACATTTTGAGAGGGTGAAGGTGTTCAGACAGTATTTTCATACAAAAAGGAATAATCAATGTTGAAGCTCATACCTTCGGGACTCATAATCTTCTGTTGAATTGATTGAATGACATCGGGATTGCTTTCAACAGCTAAGAAAAGGCTGAGATTTTTAACAGTAACACCTAAATCAGCTACCGCGACCGTGCCTCCTCCAGTAAAAGTGGGTCATCGTTGTAATAAAAGATTTTGGGTGTCTGTTGCCAAACAATCTGCATAGTCAAAATTTCTGGAAACATAATAGTTTTATCCAGAGCGAAAATAGTATTGTAAAGCATTCCAAGATTAATCTTAACATTGATACTCGGGCTGGCATCAGTAATAGCACCAGCTGAGAAATACTTAGCCTCATTAAAAGCAACATTAACGAACTTACTCGTACCAGTCTCAGCAGCTATAAGAGCATCATCGTGTCGGCGGGCGTTTGTAGAAGCTTGTCCCATCCAAGCATGTAATGCGGCCTGAACCTGAGCTTTCGCCGCATTAATTCCAGTTTCAATGTTTCCTTGTCGTTCCTGCGAGTGTCGTAGCAGTCAATGCCGTTTCCAATGCGGCCAACCTTGTAGCATCGCTGGCGGGTTGAAATGTAGTTGCAGCATTACACTTCTGAAGCATACATCCAGCTCCACTTCCATTGTCATGGTTTTCCAAAGCGAGAAAATCGTCAATAGAGGTTTCGGGTTTCCAAATCATCTTGGTGATATTTCCGACTTCATTAATGTAGCACAGATAAACACCGCCTCTAGTAATCAAATGAATCTGCCTAATCGGGGCCAAGCAGTCCATAAAGCATTTATTATAGTTTCCAGTCTTCGCTGCCGGAGCATAATTAAAACTCAGAACAGAGCGAGACAAGTTAAAAGGACGGCTGATAAGGTCGAAGTTGCTTTCTGACCTCCTGCCGTTGTCACAGTAACATCAACAGAACCCTCACGAGGGGTAAGCTTATTCAAACGATAAGAAGCACTGATGTAGTCAGTCCTACTAAAATCTAGTTCGCCTCCTTGTTGTGTTGGCATTTTGTTTTTCTTCTTTTTTCAGTTGTCTTATATTTTAATATGAGAAAAAAATTAATTAATTAATTACTTAGATTTTAACAAATTAAAAAATGATGTAAATAAATTAAAATAATTCGTCTCGCGATAAATTAACAATGTCATTACGACACCCAGACCGTTGAGGTTAATTGGTTGGTCGTTTTCATCAGTCAAGTAAAACCGATACACATTGCTTGAACTCGTAGACAATCTTTTGCCATACTCCGACCCGCTTCCGTCGTAGATAACAGAGACGAACGGGATTTCATTTGCCGTGTATATTTTCTGTAGGACGTGATTATCACCCTCACCAACCAGGTCGCTTTGTAAATACAATGTTTTTTCGCCCGTCAAGATTATGACGTTTGATGACCTTAAGTTATTATTTACAAAGAAATAAGTAGAGGACCGCTCAAACCCCATAATTTCGTGGATGCATGTTTCGTCGTCGAATATAAACCGCGGTTGAATGTTGATGTCATTTCCTGCTACGGTAAATAATAACTTGCCGTCTTCTGGTTCAATGTTTGTGTTGTTGCTTGTTATTGTGTATGTGTAATGGTTGGGGCTGTCTGCGGTTAGCACTTCGGCCAGTTTATTTTTTAAGTTGTTCATCGTGTAGTTGCCCTCGGGTATCGTAATGAGCGCCTCGTTGCCGTTTCCACTCAGAGTAAAAGTGTTGTAAGGACTTGCCACAGAGTAATACGATTTCGGCACATAGATATGAAGAATTTTACAGTGTGTCGGGTTGTCTAGCGATTTCATATCAATGGAGTGAGTAAAATCACTGTCCGTGCCGTTTATCCTATTTTTGCTGTTGACATAGTAAATATTAGAGCTCCTACCGCCGCGGTAATCCATTGTAGGAGCTTTTTTTTTCAAAAAACCTCCTACGACCTCAAAAAATTATACTGTATATATTTTCTAAAATATTTTTTGTTTTAATTACCTACCACAACGGAGGGGGTTAGATGAATGTGTCAAAGCCGTAGCCGTTCTGAACTTTCAACTCGTCCGCTTCTTTTTCTTTTAAGTCAGTCCAACCGCTGGCAAATTTAAAGCGGTTCCCTTTTGCTCTTTCTTTAAGAAACCGCATACTATGCCACCCGCAGGTATCTGCGCTCTCGCTTTGGTTTTTAACTTGATTTACTTTCATAAGCAGATAAGTGCTCGGCTTACTCTTATCAATAAGTTGTTTCATTTGGTGTAGAAATCGTTCAGTCGGTTTATACAGTGCGAGCGGGTCGTAGATTTCAATAGAGTTGTCTTTAATTAGGTCGACCCAAACAGCAATCCAATGTGAGCCTGGTTGACTAGACTTATCCAAGTTCATAATAAATCCATACTTCTTTCTTTTTTCTGGTTTTAATGTGTTTATTTCGTCGCTCGCCACCGTCCCCAAATACCATTTGTGCTTTTTCATAATGTTGTCTATTTCATCCGTCATTAAACCTATGCCTGCCCCCGCTTGCTCATCTACTGCCCCCGCTTGCTCATCTACTGCCCCATCTTCTGCCCCCGCTTGCTCATCTATTGCCCCATCTACTGCCCCCGCTTGCTCATCTTCTGCCCCATCTACTTCTGGCGGTTGAACTTCTGGCGGTTGAACTTCTGACACATTTTCTGGCGGTTCGATAAATAATGTGATTTGAAACTTGATTTTTTATGTTTGGGTCGTTTCTAATTTCAGTTACTAAGTTATTTATATAATCTTTCTTTTTCATTTTTTTCTTGTATTTTCCCTTCTTTAAGTATTTGTTAATTTTCGCGATCGTTTAAAGTTGTGGATTAATTCCTCCATCGTTTTTGCTCCGGCACCAGCTTGGTTTATTCCCAAATAATCGGCGAGTTTCTTTCTCATTTTGTTCTGGTCTACTCCTAGATTAATACCTTCATCTACTATAACTTGAGCTATATTCGCCGCTGTGTGTTTTCCTTTTACTTTTTTAGGCGGTTGTTTTCCTTCTGCCTTCATTTTCGCTTCCATTGCTGGGCCGAGAGTTTTTATTATGTCCAATTTTGGATACTTTCAGGCATTTCTTAAACCTGCGGCAACATGCGCAACTTTATTTTTAATCTCGTTGTGTTTCGCTTCGTTCTCCGCTTTCTTTTTTGTTTCTTCTAATTCTTTTTTATACTTCTCTGCCAGTTCTTTCTGCTCATCTGCTGTTTGAGCATTGGTTATAGCTTGCTCCACTCCTACGCCGAGTTTTATTGAATTCTGTTTGAGTTAACTTTTTAATAAAACTCATTGAAAACCCTGCTTTTTCCGTCAATAATTTGATATACTTTTCTTTTAATTCCTTTTCGGCATCTCTCTCCGCTTTCGTTTTCTCCTTAACTTCTTCTTGCGGTGGTCCTATTTGCGGTGGAGGTGGCGGTGGTGCTAGTTGTGGTGGCGGTGGTGGTGCTTGTGGTGGTGCTTGTGGTCCTTGGGTGATATATTGAGGAGTGAATTGTGGCGGTGGTAGTAGCAGTTTTCTTTCTCGTTCAAATTTTACATCTTCTATAAGCTTTGCTCTCTTTTCGCCTCCCTCATGAATTCTTCTTGCCTTTCTTTAAAGTCCTCATTTTCCTTCCTCTCTCTTCTCTTCTTCTCATCTTCTGCCTGTTCTCTTAACTTCTTTTCCTTTTCTTCCTGCTCGTGTATTAGGTCATATTTTTTCAGCAGGTTGTTTTGTATTTGGTTGCGGTTCTCGTGTTCAAGACGGTTGAATTCGGACTTAACTATTCGATCTTTCGTCTTTCGTGTATTCTTCGGTTTATTCATATATTTCAAAAACAGTTTAACGATTTGAAGTGTTGAAAGGTCATTCGTTTTCTCGCCAAAGTTGAGATATGCTCGTTTATCTTTCACTTTGATATATGGTCGGCCATCTTTAGTTTTATATATCCTCGGAGGCCGTTGTTTAAGTTTCTTCTTTGGTTTACTTCTCATTACTACTATTATATTGAGTAAAAAAAAAATTAATGTAAGATTTTACATTGGTTTAACGAAACTTAACGGCTCCGCCTCGCTGCTTGCCATATCCCAATTTTGAAGCGGTGGCTTGGACCGAACCAGCATATGGTACTCCCATACTGCTCAAAGCTCCAGCCGTCTTTGAGATTACCTTGTTATCACGAAGGAATTTGTTTATAGCTAAGGCCGTTTTTCCAACCTTCGCCCAATTAACTTTACCTCCTGTTTGTTTCTTTTTTCCTGCCATATTACATCCTCCTTTCTTTTTTCCTCCTTTCTGGGGCATACTGGGATTGTAGCTGATGTTGTAACCTGATGGACTACTGATAATAACTGGTGATGTTGGCATCTATATATAGTTCTGAAAAAAATAAATAATAAAATTACAAAAATCGTTTATTGAAATTTTGCCTCAGTTCGTCCGATAGCATCAACATACAAAAGTAAACCGTTCCTTGGTAGCCTCGTGATATTTTTCAATGAAGTATTCAAGGTCGTAGCCAAGGTCCAGATGCTTGTATACGAGTTCTCTTTTATCAACACTCTGACCTGGAAAAATAAGGAGGTAATCTTATTGTTTAATCGCCTCAGGCCGTAAGTCGTTCAGATACTGCGAGCTCATAATCACCTTTGACTTGTAGTGGCGGTTTTCTTTAAGAGGTCGCTAACGGACTTATCCCTCAACCCGCTACCCAAATCATCTAACACTATCACAACTTCTGGTGTTTGATACTTAGACGGTCTCTCCGCGGGTGCTTGTCCCTGCTTCTTCTTTTCCTCCTTACCAAAATAAAGAAACTTCAGCTTAGGTTCTTCTTTACCGTCCCGCACAATCTCGCCTTCTTGCTCTTCGTCTGGCTTGTTGAGCTTTTCTAACTCGTAATCAATCACTGTAGCCGTCCGTTTTCAAATATGTGTATATCGCCATCGGGTTTCCCTTCTTCTTGAAGTGCTTCACCATTTCTTTGTAGATGTAGTCCTTATGTACCGTGCTGGCGACTATGACGATACGTGTCTTTCGGTCGGTGGTCCTTTTCAGGATTTCGAACAGCGCTGTTGTTTTCCCCGATTGTTTTCTGGCTAATAGAAATATATTGGCGAACGGCTCGTCAAACAACTTATATCCTTTAGCCAACTTGTCGCCATCTCCGTTTTGCTTGACTGGTTTCACTTTTACATTATTGATTTTCTCCATCGCTATATTTTTATTATGCGAGAAATTCTAAACAAATAACAATTCTTCCAGCTAGCAGGTCGGTCTCAATATTACCGTTGTCCGTTTTAAGCACTTTAAATGTGTATTGCCCATCCGTCCAATTAATAATCCCCAAGTTGTAGCTGAGATTGGAAATGTTTGCCGTGTTGCTATCGGCGAATGTGCCAATCATCCCGATTCGGTCCATATGAAGGATTTTTGTTTTCGTCTCTGTTGTGTCGTTCATATAGTGAATAAACTTAACATTCATTTTAGTCGGTGTAAAGCTCAATTTAATTGTTTTGTCAAAGGTCTTGCTACCGCCCGCAAAATCATTACCCAGAAAAATAATCTTTTGGTATTTATAGTCCGTCATCGTGATGTCACCTATACTAATGCTCATAAACTTTTTATTAATTAATATTTCTGCTCGGTCCGCTTGTGATTTCTATTCAAGATACAGCGATAAAAAAAATGAAAGCTGTGTGTGGTGTATAAAGCAAGGATGTGTGTATAAGCCGATGAGTGATTGGTGTGTTAGTTTTAATGACGCTTTACCTCTAATATGTTCGAATGATGCTTCGTGGTATCAAATCTATTTGTATGAGTGTTCATTTCTTACTTGAAGAAGGTGATGGAAGGCAAATACTAATCAATAGTGTCAAAATGCCTACATAAGTATTGGCAACCTCGCACGGAATGTTCTTTTCAGATAGCCTCACGATACAAAGGGTTATAATCGCGATAATGATAGCCATTTGAAACAGATACTTAATAAGTCTGCTGTCGGTTTTTCGTTTAGACAAACGGCAGTCCCAGTTGTCTTCGTATTCGTGGTCTAATTTTTTTTCTTCCTGCTTAATTTGAACATCAATCACACGGTTCTTCAACTCTGGTGTCAGGTCGCCATCTACTTCTATGACTGGAGGAGGTGGATGTAATCTAGGAGGCATTGGGAGGAAATACGACTGCACTGATTTCTGCTAATTGGTTTGTTTGGTCTTGTAGTATATTAAGTAAAATTTTGTTTTCTTTTTCAAATCAATCACCTTTTCCGTTAAATGTTGAAAAGCACTGACTAATATTGGTATGAAGTCCGTATATCTTATGCCTTCAAGGTTGCTTTCTCCGTCATCAGCTTTTATTCCGCTTTCAGATACAAATTCTGGAAATATTTTTTTAACTTCATCAGCCATAAACCCGTGGTTCTTTTTTTCTTTCTTCTCGTCTGTTTTCAAATAATATGAACAGCAGTTTATTTTCATTAATTTCTCACAACAATCTCCGCAGTCTAATGTTTTAATATCCGTTTTCAACCTCCTGTCCGATGTGTATGTCCAAGCCCCGTTTACAGGAACATAATTATAATTACCAGAAGGCTTACTTGAAGAGTTTGAAGTGGTCCAAGCGTGTAGAGTTCCCTGAGACGAAACAATTACAGCATAATTTGAATATCCGCCTGACTTCATAAATATTTGTGGGTCGTAAGTAGAACTCGGTCTTTATCGCAATGTAAAAATTCCGCTGGATGCTATCGGCATACTCATATCTCCTGATGTATTAATGCTTATTGACTCGCTAAATGTTATAGTCCCCGCCAAAGATACACCAGTAGCATAATTAAAAGCAAGTTTGTTTGAGTTTTTCCTTATTTGAAAATTTGAACCTGTGGATGAAGATAATGTGTTCGTACCGTTCCAATAACAATCAAAATTTAGAGCAACATCATCTTGAGTTAAGTTAAGGAGTTGAAAAGTGGGATAAACGGATGTATGAACAAATGCTTGTATATGTGGACCATTCGCATTAGATGCTGTGCCGTATAACTCTAATCCTCCCGTCACACCTGTTCCCTTTGTGGTTCTGCCTATTATACACGGAACGCCGATTGATGTTGCTAATTTTCCACTAAATTCTTTCGTCCCCGCTATTGTTTGGTCTTCACACGGAACGCCGATTGATGTTGCTAATTTTCCACTAAATTCTTTCGTCCCCGCTATTGTTTGGTCTCCTGTTATTTTCACATTCTGGCCGTCTAATGTATCTACATAGCCTTTGTTTGCTCCGTCTGATGATATTCCTGGTGTTAATAAGTTTGTTATTTTTTGGGTTTTCATATCAAGACCAGCATCAGCCGTTATCAATCAGCTGGCCGTTAATGTGGTTCCTGTTAATCCCGCACTCGCTGTTATTAATCCACTCGCCGTTATTGCCCCGCTTGTCGTTAATGTGTCAGATGTTAAATTTCTAATCAATGTTATGTCGTAATTAAAAGTCTCATAATCAAAATACAAACTGGCTATACGAGGTTGACTTCTAAATGAAGTTCCTCCACTCCCTGTTTTATTCACGATGAATATGATATATCTAGCAGAAGCATTTGAATATGTTTTTGTTGTTTGTGAAGCCCAAGCCTCCCTGCTGCTGTCCCATAATGTATATGTAATGTTGTCAGTGCTCACTCCCACATACCAAATGCTCGGTGTTGTTTCAATGTAATTAGCAGACGAAGACCTAACATAATAATTTTTAATTTTGTATATCGCCCCTAAGTCAATTTTTATATATTCGCCTGTGTATGGCGTTCCTCCCCAAGTATTTGTGGTTGCTGGAGTTCTTGTATCAAGTCCTGTCATGTCATTATAGTATATTGCTGTAGTCCAATAATCATTCTGGTCGGCATTAAAAGCATAATACGCTGGATTATATTCATTTGAAGCAGAAGCAACAAACCCACCAGAATTAATACTTGTCATAGCCTGCGGTGCTGTGTATAAAGTAAAAGCCGAAGCACCCAGTTTAATATCACCCGACATCGTCCCACCCGTCAAAGCAAGGAAAGCCAGCGACCCTGTTGAATTTACCCAGTTTGTTCCATTATATGTTAATAATTGACCATTTGCTGGTGTTGTTATAACTACATCGCTTAAAGCATCTCTCGACTTTGTTCCTATTCTTGTGTCAAAGTCTGTATTGGCTCTTGCTGTGGTATAATACAAATTAGTACCTTCTGCTAAGTTGTTAGTTGATTTAGTGCCTAGCCGTGTGTCAAAGTCTGTATTGGCTCTTGCTGTGTTATAATACAGATTAGTACCTTCTGCTAAGTTGTTAGTTAATTTAGTGCCTAGCCGTGTGTCAAAGTCTGTATTGGCTCTTGCAGTTGTATAATACAGATTAGTACCTTCTGCTAAGTTGTTAGTTGATTTAGTGCCTAGCCGTGTGTCAAAGTCTGTATTGGCTCTTGCAGTTGTATAATACAGATTAGTACCTTCTTTTAAGTCTGCGGTTGTTTTGGTGGCTAATTGTATATCAAACCTTGCTGTGGTATAATATAAATTTGTTCCCTCTGCTAAGTTGTTAGTTTGATTTGTTGCGAGTCGTGTATCAAAGTCTGTATTCGCTCTCGCTGTGGTATAACATAAATTGGTTCCTTCCGCCAAGTTATTGGTTGATTTAGTCGCGAGTCGTGTGTCAAAGTCTGTATTCGCTCTCGCTGTGGTATAATATAAGTTTGTTCCTTCTGCCAAGTTATTGGTTGATTTAGTGGCTAATTGTGCATCAAACCTCGCATTAGTATAATAAAGGTTAGTGCCCTCTGCTAAGTTGTTGGCTGATTTAGTGGCTAGTCGTGTGTCAAAATCTGTATTTGCCCTTGTGGTAGTGTAATATAAATTGGTGCCTTCTTTTAAGTCTGCGGTCGTTTTGCTAGACAATCTTGTATCAAATCGTCCGTCAGTATAGTATAAGTTGGTGCCTTCTTTGATGTCTGCTGTGTTTTTTGTAGCCAGTCTCGCATCAAATCGCCCATCGGTATAATAAAGATTTATGGGGACGGCATCTTCTGGCACCCTATCTGTATTAAGGCCCACTATGTTCGTGTTCGTTAGATCGAGGTTGGCTATATCTAAAGAGTCACAGGTTAAGTCATTAAGGCCTAATAAACTTTTGAACTGCGACATTATCATATATATTGGATAATAATTAATCCGATTAAAAATTATTTTTGGTTATATATACAACCGAAACAAACAATGCCTAGAGGTAATAGAGAGATTGCCATAAAGAACCTTGAAAAAGCGACTGTAATGAAGAAACAGTATGCGAGGCAAAGAAAGATTGAGAGGGCCCGGGAACTACTAGCGGAGGAAGAGGCTGAAAATGTGAAAGAAATGACGGCGGACGAAAAGATGGACCACATTACCAAGAAACAATTAGCCAGAGATATGATTGACGGTGCTGATGGTGAGACGAGTAATGAAAGCAGTGAAAGCGAGGTTGATGAGCAAGATTTGGTAGACCTACTCGCTAACAGAGTAAACGAGTTAAATATTGAGAATAAACAAAATAAGAAAACTAAAAAAAAGAAAGTAATAGAAGAAAGCGACGAGAGCGAAAGTGAGTAGGAAGAACCAAAGCCCAAAAAGGGTAGAGGAAAGAAATCAAACATATCTGTTAATGTTTACAATCAACAACAAGAAAAACCTAAAAAAGAAAATAATGAAACATCTAAAATATTCTTAAAGTTTTAAATTTTAAAACCAAAATGTTTTGCTCTTTCTTCAACTCGTTCAACATCCATCAAGAGGTGGTTCATTTCAACCCTAAACCAGAAGGTAACCTCTCTCGCTTCACTAGTATCTGGATATTTTTTCCAAGAATGGTTTAATATATTGTACTTCTGCATAATTTAGTTAGTCTATTAATCCTAAAATCTTCGCTTTTCTTTTTTCTAAAATGTTTTTTGTTTTAGCCTTTGTTGTTGCCGCATAAACCGCTCTTAAAGGAAACCTTTTAATGTATTCAATTAAATCATAATATTCTGCTTCTTTTGGTGAAAGAATTTTTCTTATCCTTAGTTCTTTCTCGGAATTATAAGGTTTAATTTTTCCTTCTTGCTTAGTTAATGGTTTAAACTTTGGATGTGATTTTGGTGTTTTCTTTTTAATTTTTTTCTTTTGAGCTTCTGTGAGATTTACACCGTAATGTTCCACCAGTCTAAGTAATTGAGCTTTCGTTGTTTTACTTATTGGCGGATTTAGCCTTCTTTGCTTCGCTTACTTTTTTCTATTGAATTTTACTGTAGGCATCACATATATTATTTAAATTTATCTTTTTTAAAAATTTTTTCAATTATCCCTAATTTCATATTATACCATTCTTTAAGATTGTTTAGAGGTTCGACTGGTATAGTTTTATCGGAATTTTTCTTGAAAACTAATGAGTTCCAATAATGAAGAAATCTATTTATAAATTCTAAAATTCTGGCGTTTTTTGTTTCTTTTCTGTTATTCTTCCTTAAATCTTCATAAGTTGGAAGATTTTTTACTTCTTCCATAGCACGTTTAAGAACTCTTTCATATTCTTCTTTGTCTTTGATAAGAATTAGAGGTGAAAAATGTTTTTTACGTAATCATTTACTCTTTCTTTTAATCGTTTAAACTCCCTTCTTGCCGTATTTAAAACATCATTAGTATGTCCTTCAACAGCTCTTTCTTTTTTTGGAATTTTTTTTCCTTCTTCAATAATTTTTTTAACCGTTCTTCAAAAGGAATAATAACATTTTTATTCAAGGATTGAAATGTTTTTTCTTTATCTTCTCGCAAGTACTTCTTAAAGTCGATACCATACCAATCCAATCCAAATCTGTGCACATCTTTTTTTAACTTTTCAGCTGGTGTATCTTCTTTGATTTTTGGTTCGTAAATCTTAATTTTCATGTTTCTTTCATTTTTCTCAATTTGTCTAAATTTTGGTGGCGGTTTTGGTGTGGCCTTCATAAACTTTTTCTTTTGTGCTTCTATGAGATTAACCCCATAATGCTCGGCCAGTCTCATTGTTCTTTTTTCGCTTTGCTTATTGGTGGACATTGTCGCCTTTTAGCTTCTCCGAGTTTCCCTCTAATAACTTTTACCGTCGGCATAATATATATATGGAAAATATAAAAAATTTACCGCTAGATGTTCGTTTACACATTATGGAGTATTTATATGATTATCGTGATTACGACTTCAATAGTTGCTATGTGTGTGGATTAACTCTGTGTTTAGCGAACAGACAAATTACAGCAATTGATGATAGTTTTGACTGGTTTTATATGTATGAGTTTTGTTCTAATTATTGTTTTGAACTAGAAAAAGAAGAAAGAGTAAGATATAAAGATAAAGCATTAGGTGTCATTAAGTATTGATGGACCACAAACACAGCAATACAGGAAATAGTACGGTTGAAGTTGTGGAGGACGAAGATGAAAGAAATGAACAGCAAGCATTAGAAATACATTACCAAAAAAGATTGCCGACTGAATGGAATACGATATGGTCGGACAAACCACTTAAACAAGTTTTCGTAGACCTCGCCGATATGTCAAAACTAAAAGACAAGAAAGGTAATAAAGGTTATGCTTGGACGTTGTTTTGGATTGACACTCACAGCCGATTTTTAATCATTAAACTACTTAAAAATAAACGGCTAAGGAAGTTTATTTAGCTTTAAAATCAATACCATACACACCGAAGAGCATTACGACTGACAGCGGAAGTGAATATAAAGGAAAAGTAAAAGATTATTTGTAATGCCCCCAACGATAGCTCGTAAAAGTCGGTAATACAACCAAACACAGTCCTCAAGAATGAGAATGATGTCTCGTTGTATTAGCTCAGTGAAGCCAAAAGGAAAACGGCAACAGACCAGGAATAAAATGGCATCAGGTCCAATCCGGACAAATAATACTGAAAAACAAGCTGGTGCACCTGTCACCAGGAAAAGGTACTTTTTACCGGCTATCCGGGGGGTGATGCCTACAGTACCCCCTTCCGATTTTATGACGGAAATAGCATTTTCGTCATGCACCTTCTGATTTCTTTCTGCAAATAGTATGCGCTATGGAGTCATGCCACACAGCGCATCGACCCACGGATAGACGCTAAAAGACGATAAATATATCCTCATACGGCACGTCAAAGCGGATTCTCTAGCCTTTCTTGTAAATTTTGAACTCCTTCCCCTCAATTTCTTTTTTTTTTTCTTTTTTTTTTTCGGCAGTATGTCAAGAACAAACGTACAATTAATAAAAAAAATACAAGCAACGTGGTGCTGTAGTACGATTCCCCCTTTGATCTCCTTCTTCTTCTTATCATTATCATTATTATTATTATTATTCACAGGGAGATCGTAAGTACATTGTCTTTTTTAATGACATACCCTTGTATAAGGCGGATATCCTATGATATAGTATTAGGGGGCCAGTCCTAATAGCTATATCCGAAGTCGAGGTGTATGTACCCGACCCTGCGATATACCGACACAAGTAGATATTGACCATGCTCAGGTACGACAGTATATAATCTATCGTAAAAAATAATTTAATGAAAGTTTCAGAGAACATTTCATTTTCGAGAACATCATCCCAGGACTTGGAAAGGGTCATACCCGGGAACACCATCGCTAAATACACTAGCGATCCCCGTATACGGTGTAGTATCATCGTCGATCGACCTTTCGCACTCGTATGTTGCGATCGAATGCCAAGTTATATCACTGAGTCTTTTTAATATTCATATTGATAACTGATGATGCATGATCAAATCATGATACGCCGTGGGCAATCAATCAGTTTATTTGAGACGCATAAAGAAAAATAGTTTCTTTGTCACTGCCTTCGTCGTCTGGCGCGGATTTCTTTGCCTGGTGGAGGACCACCAACAAAAGTCAGATCGAACTTTGACTGTTCGAGAATGTTCCAGATCTTATTAGGGATTCCGCCCAACGATAATTCAAAAGGGACATCAAGCACTCCTCTTGGCAGTGTCTGAATGGTCCACGCAGTGTAATCCTTGTCTCTGGGAGTAATTGTATCATCCCATGTCTCGAGACTTTTTGCGTCTTTATATACTGGCAGATAATGTCTTGCCTTTGGAACCTCAACCGGGTCCATACTTCTCCAGAACTGGAGTATCGGTTGTACTATCTTTGCGGCTGATGATATTTTGAGTGTCCGTGTGACACGCATCTGTCGTGGGACCGCCACGACCCGCATCAAGTATAAGTCTGAGAGAGTGTCATCAGCGACATGTTGTTCCGCTGGTCTCATCAGATAGAAAACATTTTTCACCCATGCGATGGTTGCTATCGCATCGCCTTCCTTCCATCGCTCATGGACAATCTCAACGTTGCCCGCGTTTGGGTCAGTGTCCGTCCCCTCCTCCTCCTGGTGGACGTCCTTTGATCTCATCGACCTCATCGCCTTCCTCGGTTGGTCGTTGATAAGATCATTCCGCGCTCTCCTTAGCTGCGCCTCTGTGATCTTCTCCTTCTTTCCGCTATGCTCTCGCGGAGACTTGGACTGAGTCCCCACCGCGCTTATGCGGTCAGTCTTCTCCTTGCTGTCCACCTCACTCTCCTCCTTCTCAGCTATCGGTGCCCGATAAGCATCGTCTTGGTCTATGCCAGCCTCCTTGTGGATGGGCGGCACCTCTTTGAAATCATCCTTCATCCGTTTTAACGCCTCCTCAACGGATTCATCTTCCAGTAAGAAGGGATCATACTTAATCAGCCTTCTTACATTCACAATTTGCACCTTCCCTCTACCCCTGATCTTGTAATTCAGAGGTCCCGTCTGTTCCATAATCTGATAAGGTCCTTTCCAGTGAGTGAACAGCTTAGAGCTGACTCCCTTCGGGACTTGAGGATGGTACAATAGTACAATATCCCCGACCTGGAACTTGATCTGATCCAAGTGCGCTTGTCGCACCCCTTCAGCATCAGTCTTTCGGCGCTCCGCCTCTCTATGCGCCCTGACTATTTGTTCCGCCTCGATCTTCACTCTAAGTCTCATCCCAAACAACTCATCCGCATCCGCCCAAGTGCCTTTTGGGTGAAGGAGCGAAGTCGGGATATCAGGCTCACGCCCATATACTAACTGATATGGCGAGATTGAGCTCTTCGAGCCTCCTAACGCCGTAGAGGGTAGACAGTTCCTTGCAAACGCAAATGATGGTGCTGCCTCGACCCATGCTCTTTGATTCTCCTTCTTCGTGCAATACATCTTTAGCGAGGCTTTGAGGGGTCTGTGTACCCGCTCGATTTTCCCATTTGCTCGCGGGTTATAGGCAGTAACATATTGCCATTTCATCCCGTAATACTTAGATAGTTTGTCGATGACCTCGTTATTAAAGTCCGAGCCTCGATCAGAACATATCTTTCTTGGTACTCCGATCTGTGAGATGATCCTATCGATCAGCGCCTCGGCCGTCGTCTTGCCGGTAACGTCTTTGACAGGGATGATCCACACATAGTTGGTGGCTCTGTCAATAGCCGTAAGGAGGTATTTGTAACCATCCTTCGATTCTGGGAAAGGTCCCACATGATCAATGTGTATAAACTCAAACATCCCCGCATGAAGAGGAAATTCGCCAATCAGGCCGAAATTTGCCTTCAGTGGTGTTTTGTTTATCTTGCACGGGATGCATGCATCCACCGCCTGATCTATCTCCTCCTTCATCTTCTTCCACCAGAATCGCCTCGCTACGAACATATGAGTTCGTTGTCGACCCGGATGGGCAATTGTGGGCTGCGACAAATATAAATCGTCTCAGACTCTCCGGTACCCAAAGGGTCCATTTGTCCGGCTGTGACGCATAGCGACCGTGAAGGCCCTTGTACCACAGTAGACCATCTCTCCATCCCATCTCCTTCATCTGATCTTTGATCGCTTTCGTCATCCGTAGCTCATCCGGGTTCTGATATAACTGTATCAGTTCTTTAAACTCCGGATCTTGAGCCTGTTGTTGCCTCCATGCGGTAGGCGAGGCTATATGGATAGTACCATCTTCTAGCCGTACCCCGATTCTTTCCGGGTCATCGTCTAGGTCACTTCTCCGCTCTTGAGGAGGCTCCGCATAAACTTCCTGCGTCTCCTCTTCCTCTCTTATGTTCGCCTTCGCATTCTCATATACCTCATAGGACCACTCAGCGTCCTCCTGGGTATGTAGCTCACAACATATCCCGTGATCCGGGCCTTGTGGACTGTACCGTAGACCTGTGCGGTCATATCGGACTCCACTCGCCATCTCCATCGCCTCAATGTGGCTGACCTCATACACCTTGTCAGTGGACAAGTCTTCCATCTCCACCGTGGACACCAACGCCGATACTTCTGAGGTAAACTCTAGCCTAGAGAGGCTATCAGCGACCACATTTCGCTTTCCCGGTAGATGGATCATTGTAAAATCGAAACAAGACAAGAACGCTTCCCACCGCGCCAGCCGTCCCGTCTGTTCATGATTCATCAACCATAACAGGTTATGATGATCAGTTCTGACAGTAAATTGAGGTCCTCCCCACAAATACTCTCTGAGCCTCTTGAGGGCCCATACTACCGCCAACGCCTCTCTTTGCCTTGTGCAATAGTTTCTCTCCGCCGCACACAACTTCCTACTAATAAACATGATTGGGCGTAATTTCTTCTCCTCATCCTCTTGTTGTAATACAGCCCCAATCGCAAACTTAGATGCGTCTGTATCGACTACGAATTGTTTCGTAAAGTCGGGCATCGTTAACACCAGTCCTCCGTCTTTCGGGTCTTTGTAAATGAGATCTTTGAGCGCATGAAACGCTTGCAAAGCCTCTTCGTCCCACTTCTCAAAGTCTCCAAAATCTATCATTTTCTCCACTTTAGCCCGTGTTGCACCCCAATCGGGTATAAACTGGCTATAGTATTGCGCCATCGCAAGGAATGAGTGCTTCAGTGCGGTTCTTCGGTATCGGTCGATTCATAATCTCCTCCCTCTTCTCTTTGGATATCGAGACTCGATTATGGGAGATCTCGTACCGTAAGTATGTCACACTCGTCTTGGCAAGTTGACACTTCTTTAGATTGCACTTCAGGCCAAAAGCTCCGATGCGCCTGAATATATCGGACAAATGATCGATATGCTCCTCCATTGTGTTAGAGTATACGATAATGTCATCGATATAGCAAAATGCATATTCTCCCGCCTTCTGTCCCCGCCTTCTCATAAAGCCACCGTCAGACAAATCATCGTACTGACTGCTCAACATCTTCTGCATCGCCTTCTGGAAAAGTCCTGGGGCTTGCTTGAGGCCCATCGGAAGCACTTTCCATTGATATATTTCCATACCCACCACAAACGCCGTCAGCCATCTGGACTTTTCCTCCAGTGGTATCTGCCAGAAGCCATTCTTAAGATCAATGACCGAATAGAATTTTGCATTCCGCAGTACTCTCCTTCCTTCTTCTAATGTCGGGAGAGGATTTCTCTCTTCCTCCAGCACCTTGTTAACACGAGCATAGTTAACTGTCAGGCGCCATTCTCCTCCTGGCTTCGGCACTATTCTCGGTTGTGAGACTATTGAGGATGTTGATCTCTCAATAAAGTCCTCATTGAGCAGCTGTCTTGCTAGCTCCTCCGCTATCTTCGCCTCATGTATACTCAAATTCGCCCTTCGTGGTGCCGGTGACGGCTCCGCACCCGGTATTTTGTAAATAACCGCAGTGAAATCTTCAGGCTTGACACCACCTGCATGTGGAGGGTCAAAAATTTCCTTGTTCGCCTCTAATTTGGCTTTTAAAAGCTCCTTCTCCTTCTCCGTGCCTACTCCTTCTTCCAATATTTTCCGCGCCGCCTCTTGATAATCTTCATCAGACATCTGCTTATGTTGCTTGAGGGGTTCTCTGTCCTCCTCCAAGCCTAAGTCCTCTTCCGAGACATCATCTAGGCCCGTCTTTTCATACGTGACCGTGTCTGGCTCATCATCTTTACCGAGCTCCACCAGCATGTCAATGAGTCTCGCGTATTGCAAAGGAGCTTTACGGGTGTAAAAACCATCAAAGCATGTGAATGCTTGCGGTATCAATTTCAACTTGTCGAGGTCTCTGAGCTTCCGCTTGTATGCACTGCTCTGCTCACGAGTTCCCATTCGACAAGCCACCACTAGCTGTTGCTTGCGAGAGGGTACCGGTATAGGATGATCAATAAGCCGGTCCCTTATTTCCTGCGCCCATATCGCCTTCTCATTATATGGCAGGATAATAGGAAACGGCTTATTATTTTCGAATAAAGTCCGTAAGCATTTCTTCACTTCAGACAGTGAACGGGGCCACGTGGGCTCGTCACCCCAGAAATCAGTAATAAAACTTTTAATAGTTTCTGGTGGAGTATCCGGGATTCGCCCCGTTCTCCTTGGTACAAACTCCTCCCTTTTTTCTTCTCCTACTTTCGCCTGGAAACAGTATCCGTTAGTAATATGGACATCTGTTCCTACTCCTTCCGCGAATCTCGCCAACGACGGGCTTCTTTGTGCGACACATATAATCTCCTCCTTTCGCTTCTCGATTAAGTCATCAATAGACTTTTTATCCCAATGGCATGTCGCAACTGTGACAGTGCACACTTGGGATTCCCAATTGTCGGTCCAGGACAGTTCATCCGGTCTTACGACATGGGGGTGAACGTACACCTCAAGTGCCTCATGTGCGATGGCCATCTTTTTGTGATCCGTCGCTAGACTCAGCTCATAAGCCTCATAAGAGTCAGTAGCGTTGAAGGGATCAATATCGTTCTCTTCTCCTCTTTTTACTCCATATATCACTCGCCGTGCGGCGCAATCAATCACAGCCCCCATCGTAGCCAATTGGTCATACGATAGTAATATTGACCCGTGGTAACCGGGGACGACATAGAGGTCCATACGGTATACTCGTGCGGATTTCAATTTAAAGGTCAGTGTGATGATTCCCGTGATATCCGTCCGGCTGCTCACTCCTTTGAGTGCCCGTTGACTTTTTCATATTTCCGTCCACCCAGTCCCGGTATCGATAAAAAAACTTCCGGCCGACAATATTAATATTCGCCATCGTATCATTACCAACTTTTAATATTGTCTTCAATGTTTCACAATAAAGTTCCGTATAACACAGAGCATCGGGCCTGTGTATATTGGCTGCGAGAACAAGAACTTTACGTTCCAAATTTTGGAGTCTTGTCTCTAAGTTTTTCAACTCCTCCTTCTTCTCCTCCTGCTTCACCTCATTAACATTTTTATTATTCTGCGGTACTGGTGCGTTTACTATTTGAGCGACATTGTCTTGTGGTACTTGAGTACACACATTGTCTTTTTGCTCGCCACCCGCCGCGACCGTGGACATTGAGTCTGTTCGTGGTTGTTTGCTTGGCCGAGGCGATACGTCTGCCATTGGCCTCCTCGCCTCCATCGCAAGTCTCGCCTTCCTATTTGCATCAGTTATCATTGGTAACCGTGCTGTATGAACGGGTATGAGACTACCTTGGGGCTGCAGTCTCTGTGTACCCACATCTTTGTTTTCACATAGAGGAAGCGTTGGCCCAGTCTGCACAACAGCATTAGAAAGCACTGTGACTTTAGGGTTAAACTTCACAGTCGTCTCCTTCCTCTCTTCTTCCCCCTCCAGTCATTCCACCACCTCGAAACGATTACCTTGAGTAGTGTCCGGGTAGGATGACGTATCGGTCTCCGAGGCAGTGTTGTAGGCCTGAGCTCGACCGAAATTTGGGTTGGAGCTTGCCCACGAGCCTCCTCCTCCTCTGGGTGGGGGGGCTGGAGCTCGAACAGCTCTCCCTCCATAAGGGGTATATCCCCGACCTCCTCCTCTTCCTCTCTGAGGGGTTCCCTGCCACCTCGAGGCTCCTCTCCATGTTCCTCGTCCTCCTCCTCCTCCTCCTCCTCCTCCTCCTCCTCCTCGTCCTCCTGCTCCTGCTCCTCCTTCTCGTCCTCTTTGAGAGGCCTTTAAGTTCTTTTGTCTCTCCCTTTCCTCCTTCTTCTCCTTCATCCTCTTCATGTAGGTAATGATTGCCTCTCGTAACTCCTCATCATCACACATATTGGCATACCAACCTTCGTTCACAGCGGCAATCTGAAGCATATTGAAAAGGCCCGGTTCCTTGCCTTCCGTCCTGCTCAGAAAATTTGCCCTTGCCGTTGGGTTCTGCCTATCATGATTGAAAGAGCAGTCTCTGTTCTCCATCTGTGCCTTACACTGCAAGCCCGCGAACCACCTCCAACATGCGGTCTTCAGGTCTGGCTCTCTCTGTCTCTTCCAACCGGCAACTCTGTTTGTGTACGTGGCTTGTGCGCCAACAGGTACACCGCCTGCCTGTGCCGTATGTGCCTCCGTGAGCGAGTCCATGTTTGAGCATGCACTCATCACTTCTTGAAACAGTGCTGACGGAGCAACGCTTTGAACCGTATTTTCGAACACGTGTGTCTCGAGGAAGTTCTTGGACTTCACTGAGCTAAACGTCGAGCATTGTTGTATGAGCTGAGTAAGCTTACTCGGGTTAACTGTGTGTAACGCCGAAAAGAAATAGAGGATGATCGACTTGCGGCCATAGAATAGCCCATAGGAGGAAACTACCTCCGTAAGGGTCGCCGCCAAGCCAACAGCACTCCTCAAACTCATCGCCACTGTCTCAAAGATTCAAATCCTATGAGAGTACCAGTGCAGAGATGCTGGTATCCATGAGATTGAAAATATGAAATGAGTGTGGCCACCGCCAGTTCACACTGAGCGTCTAGGCCTGTTGCATTGTTTCTCTTAATATCCTCCTTCTTTCTCAAAAACTTGTACTGTGTCAGATCAAATCCCTCCGAGACTAGAGATTGGTCAAAAACAGTAACAAGGGCCTCGTATTCCTGCGTTTCGTCGCAAGGAAAAGCCTTCATGCAGGCATTGATCTCTTTGAGCTTGCTCAAAAGCGAAGCATCAGAGTCTTTGTCTGAGCTCGTCTTGGCATATAGCATGAGACTTGCCACTCCTCCTTTCTTCCCCTTGAAGGCATTTATGATGTTCTGTCTGTCCTTCTTCTCCGTGTTTGTGACCACCACCGTAGTTGAGCCCTAGGGTGCAGGGGCTGGCGGGGCAGGAGCTGGTGGGGTCAAATATGTCGGAGGGTGTGTCTTTGCACCACTCACTTTTGCTTTCATTCTTTCCAGTCTCATCGTCTTCTCGAACTCCTCATTCTCTTTCGCCTTCTTCTTCTCAGATATCACCAGCTTTTGAGCATGAGTGATAAAGGCCACCAATTCAGAAGCAGATCTGAGAAAATTGTATTTCTCCACATATTGGTCAACACCTGCTTTGTTGGCGACCGGTGGTGCGTTACTAAGTGATTTAAGGACAGAGTGATCCTTGGTAGGAATCCATCTCTTCCATGCCTCCTTGTGCAGTAACGCACCCATCAACAGTCTGATCTTGGTCAGAACTCTGTCGGTCTTCTCTAACTCATCAATCACAGGATGAGTTTCTCCTGCTGCCTTAATGCTTTTTTCCATCTCTGCCTTCCCCTCTTCCAAGGCCTTTATTTCCATTGTAAAAAAAATGAAATATGCCACTCGAGTTTTTCGAACCCAGATTGGTCTTCATTTTTGTTACATCGACTGCCTCCTGACCAGTCGCGAGGAATCTGGCCGTTGCTCTTGGGTTTGTGTACTGGAGGTAACCCTCACTTCGTGGGCCGTATGTACGTTCCCAAATCAGGGTTTGAGTGTACACCCCAAAGATAGCATCGAGTAATTCAAGGTGGGTGTGTGTGTCCCCAAACTTGATATGCTGTATCTTCTTTCTCTCTTCTGGATCAGAGACCAGTTTGCCGAGGAGCTGTGCTGTGTTTGATAATAGGATATAGACATCCTTTTTAGCACGACTTTTCTCTCTTCTTTGATCCTGAGGGATCCACACATAGGTATCCTTCTCTACCCCCATCTTGTTATCAAACTCTTTTTTAGTGAGGTCATAGTGGTCTTGCACCCACTGTTGTTCCTCCACTGTGATCTCCTCTCCATCACTATGAATCAAGTCGATCATTTTTCGTCCTCCTCCTCCCGTGTAGGCAGGTGGTAAGGAATTACCATATGCTCCTCCTCCTCCCGTCTCTTCTTGTTCAAATGCTCCTTCATCTTCGTCTCCTCCATATCTTCCTTCATCATCCCAGCCCTCTTCTACTCCTCCTCCTACTCCTTCATCTCCTCCTCCTTCATTCAATCCTCTTCCTCCTCCTCCTCCTGCTTCTTCTTATTCTCTTCTTTGATCTGCCTCCGAGAATTCACTCACTTCGGCGATCTCTGTCGACATGATGTCGTAGTAGTGATCAACAGGAGGACAGTGTCAGCTCCTATGTTTGGTTTTTGTTCGTTTGTGTTCTGTTCCTCCTTCAGTCGATTGACTAGTGAAGAGAGAAACTAATAGAGAGGGTAGGATAAGATTCCCTGTCCTCTATGAAACACTGTTTGTATGTTTGTTTTTGTTTGAGAAAAATAGTCTTTGAGACTTTCTCCGATTTCTTGTTCTCCTTACTCAGATTACTTTCTCCTCCTTCTTTTCTATATTGTATCTAGTATGAGGCACTTGGACCTACACACAGATAGTAATAGAGAAGCTAGAAAAGCTCTCCTTGAGAAGTCGACAGTCGGTCGGATAGGTTCTCAGACATACCTTTTGAAAACGATCAGAGATTTGCAAAAATACTCTGACGTATGTGTGAGATAATGCAGATAAATGCACAAACTAGAAGGGTAGAGTGTTGTGCTCCTGTCCCTATGCTTGTTTGTGTTTTGTGTGTGTTCCTTCACTCTTCTGTCCACCTCCTTCTTCTTGGTCTCTGTGTGAGAACAGCAAGAACGACAGAGAGTTTGTATCTGATGTCTCCTTGTGAGCACACAGATACTGATTGGGCTAGAGGGTACGAGACACCTGCTTGAGACCAATCAAATTATTTGTTTTGTGAAAGAGTTATGAGGGAGCTGTGTTGGAGTATTTGTTTTCGTCTGACGTCCCCGTGTGAGACAGGTCAGTGAAAATTCACTCTGTTGCCTGTGTGGCAAAGCAGAAAGAAATCACCCTAGTGATGTGGACTCCAAATGTAATGCCCCCAACGATAGCTCGTAAAAAGTCGGTAATACAACCAAACACAGTCCTCAAGAATGAGAATGATGTCTCGTTGTATTAGCTCAGTGAAGCCAAAAAGGAAAACGGCAACAGACCAGGAATAAATTGGCATCAGGTCCAATCCGGACAAATAATACTGAAAAGCAAGCTGGTGCACCTGTCACCAGGAAAAGGTACTTTTTACCGGCTATCCGGGGGGTGATGCCTACATATTTTAGAGAGAACAATATTGACCACCGAACGGTTGAAGTCGGCGACCATCGGGCTCTCGCCAATGTTGATCGTGTAATCCGGACAATAAGGAGGTGGCTTGACATACTATTTGAAACTAATGGAAACTTTGACTGGCTTACTTACATCGATGATATGGTACTTCTCTTGCTGTGGTGTAATACAGATTAGTTCCCTCTGCTAAGTTGTTAGTTGTTTAGTTCCTAGCCGTGTGTCAAAGTCTTATAATACACGATTTCATAGAACAATTAAAGCTAAGCTGGTAGATGTTTTTAAGGGAGTAAATAAAAATAAGCAACGGATTGACCGCGACCATTTAATTGCAAAAGGGCGATAAAGTCCGCCGTGAGTTGAAGAGGACGATATTTTCAAAGGGAGGTAAGCAATACAGTAAACAGATTTTCACCGTTAAGGGTAGAAAGGGCTTTAAATTAATATTAAATTCGGACGAACTAGTAAGTCCTCGTGAATTATTAAAAACTAAGTTTGACCGCCAGGTTGATGAAGAAAAACAAATTAATGAACAAGTTAAAGAGATAACGAAAGAAAAGAAAACAAAAGAACAGTTAAAAAGAGAAAGCATTGATGAGGGAAACATAAGAACTTCAAACAGAATTAAAAAGCGAGTTGAAAAATTAGACCTCTAATTTTACCGTCTGTGGTGGGCTTTGAAATCAATTACGATAGCCAAAAGCAACCGTCAGCCATACTACAATGGGCGATTTTCCTTCGGGAAGCCTGTTTGCCTTGGACGACTTTCCTCGCCGGATTACTTTTTACATACACAACTTCTATCACAACTTATTCCTTTTCGCTGTCCTTTTTGATTTCTATTTGATTTCTTTATGATTTCGTTAGTCGTTAAAAAAGACGATTTGGACTGAATAACCCTTTTTTGGCTGGGCATTTTCTTGAAAATGATCCCCAAAAAAGGGCACTTACCTTAAAGATAGATAGATAGATAGATAGATAGATAGATATATATAGATAGATAGATAGATAGATAGATAGATAGATAGATAGATAGATAGATAGATAGTTAAGATAGAAAGATAGAAAGATAGATAGATAGATAGATAGATAGATAGATAGTTAGTTAGTTAGTTAGATAGATAGATAGATAGATAGATAGATAGATAGATAGATAGATAGATAGGTAGGTAGGTAGGTAGGTAGGTAGATAGGTAGGTAGGTAAGGTAGATAGATAGATAGATAGATAGATAGAAAGATAGATAGATAGATAGATAGATAGATAGATAACAGATTCTTATTAATCTATATATACTACCTGTTTGAGGAGGCTACTTCTGTCGTCAGACATCTGCATAAACAAGCAGGCTGCCTACCGACAAAGGAAGCAGGCCAATGAAATGAGAGGGGTTTCAGGGACTAAGAAGAAACTCTAAGAAGTAGTATAGGGTGCCACTTTGGCACACTTTTTCGATGCATTTGAAGCACACAAACCACACAAGGAGCCGTTATTCATTATTTCTGCTTACTATTGATTATTCAATATAGTAAGCAAAAAGCAATAAATACTGCTACATTAAATAATTATTATTAAATTACCTTTTGAAGTCTCCTTCAGTCTCCGACACCTACCACACACAAGTATGGTATGAGTAAATCTCTTTGAAATGAAGAGGGCTTTTGCCCAATTTTTTTTTGGTTTTTTGGATAAAATTGAAAACACACTAGTTTATACTCCTATGTGCTAAAGGAGTAAGTGGTTATAACCACTTTTATTCAATTCTTCGTCTTTTGTATTGTTCATACAATTGAATTATTTCATAATGTGTTTTTCCATTCTTAATCATCTTACGTGCGTTCAATTCATCCTCTACACCCATGGGTTGATTTTCAGCACTAAGCCACTGCTCAAATAACTTAAGTTGTCTCTTTCTTTTTTCTTCTTCTCTTTTCTCCTCTCTTTTCATTTGTTCAATTCGTTCTTTTCGGTCTATTTCTTCTTTTTTCTTATTTAGCAATTCTTCAATAGCATAAAATTTATTTTGTTCGGCTTTTTCTTGCTTCTCCAATTCCAATAATTCTTGTCGTTTTTGCTCCTTTCTGCTCTGTATCATATCTATTTTGATTTCGCTACTCGCTTTCTGTCTCATTAGGTCTGTGTATGTTTTATCCCTTAATTTCTCAATCCATTTATTGTTGCTTTCTCTTTCAACATACTCTCCTTCACTCTCACTTTTGTTGTCGTCATCACTCATCGTTGTTCGCACTTTGTTTGGTTATTGCTACTCTGAAAAGAGAAAAGTTGTCCAAGTAAAAATTCAACTTGGTGGCTTTTTGGCGACAACGCCTAGGTGACTGGTGTAAAAAAATTTTTTACTTTTCCTTTTTTATCGGCATTTCAAAATGTCAGCAGAATTCCAGAAAATTCTATCACGTGTTTTTGGCTGTTTCTTTTTTCATTCTTGGACTTTTTCAGAATTCCAAAAGCAACCAATCCAAAAAGACTAAACCTCCGCTGTTTTTGTGTGTTGCAGGATGTCGGACAACGAGTCTGAGCAGGAAGAGCCTGAAAATGAGGTAATTTCATTTATGCTTTTTGTTTGAGTGTGTATGTGTTTTTTTGTATAGGGTGCTATGGCTCTACTTGAAGCACAGCAAGAAGCGCAGGACGCACACGACGCCCGTGTTCAGGCATCCTATATAAGTTTCTCTTTTTTGCTTTCTTTTATGTGTATGTGTGTAGCAACAAGTTGAACAGGTTCCAGACCCCGCAGTTGATGTAATTTTTTTTTGTTTTTTGTTGTTTTTTTCATTGTATGTATGATTAGGCGCTCGCACAAGAAGTCAAGAACATCGAGATTGCTATATCAGATGTTCTTAGGCCAAGGGGAGCAAAAAAAGGAGGAAAAAAAGGAGGAAGGAGAACAGGGAGCAGAAATACAATTACCAGATTGGCCGATTTTCATGCCGTAATCAATCGTGCGGAGGGAGAAGCAAAATTCTACGAAAATGCCGTGCCTAATTCCATTCAATGTGTCATGTGGGGATACAACACAAAGCCCAAGGTTGTAGCAGAGTATGTGGTAGTATTGGTCGACGAGGCAGGAGTTGCTGAAACGATAATGGTGAGATCGTGGGGGAACATCGAGGAAATTGTGGCTCATTTTCGTAAAGCAGTTAAAACCATTTACAGGGCTAAATTTTTTCGTTAATTAAAGCACAAAAAACTATATCTATTTGGTTAGAAAAAAGAATAATCAATATCTACTTTTTTTTCTCCAAATAGATTGCTAAATAAGCACCGCTACTTGAGACCAATTGCTGAATAAAACTTGTTTGTAAATTCTTATTGAGCCATTGGTCTTCTTCCGCATCGACTTGACAAACAAAGTTATGGTAATTAAAAAAGTTTGTTCGCAGGAACCGCCGAATTTCCATTTAAAGACAAGGAGGGGGTTTATATATAGGGCACACTAGACCACTACGGGGGGCCCTTGGTTGAGGCAGACAAATATTTTAATTTAATAAAATTATATTTTCCTTAATATACTATTATCAAACATGGAGACACACAATTATAATGGCAAGGTCTACAGGTTGGATAGGTTGAGGGAGTATAATATTAAATTTGAAATCAATCAGGTCAGGGGGCGAGATGTGCTATACATAATTCCAAAGACGAGGAAGTATAAGGTAGATACACAGACGGCCCAAAATTACTTAAACCAAGTAAGAGGTGCTGTTTATTTTGAGCACCATGTTATTCCCATAGCACCACCTTTACCAACATTTGAAGAGAAAAAAGAGATGAAAGAAAATTACAGAGACTTGCTGAGGTATGGTAGTTATGATATCATGAGGGACGACAGCAAGGAACACGAACTAGGAATAAATGAAAGCCGATATGCGGTAAGGATTAACGGCAATTTCCGATCATTTACGATGCGCGATGTAATAAGATTTATTGAGATTGTGTTGAACGACTTTGTAAGACGACAATCACCCGCAGATAAGGTTAGTTTAGGTATTGAGTTTGTAGATTACTATGGAAAAGTATCAACAGGCTTGCACAAAGTTAATCAAATCTCGGTTGAAAAAGTTTTAGAAAGATTGTCAGCAATATTTCAAAGCAACGAAAGTCTTTACATGGACGAGAACGGAATAAACTTTGATAAATTAAAATTTGTCTTGAAATCTGTTAAAATGCCGACGGGCGGGACAAGGCTACAGGTTTTGAACAAATTGGATATCTACAGAAAGCAAGGAGTAATCTGTATTACTAACAGCGATAACTTATGCTTAGCACGAGCAATCGTTGTAGTCAAAGCAAAAATTGAAAAACACAAAAAATACAAGACGATACTAATGGGAAAAAGAAAGATACAGCAGGAAATGGCTGAGGCTTTACACGATGAAGCGAAAGTCATTAAGGATGTGTGCGGGATACCAGAAATTAATACATTTGCTAATCACATTAAATACAATCTGGTTATTGTTGAATTTCCTGACAAAATCATTTATAAAAACAGAACTACTTGATGCGAACGGAGAACGGCTGACTAACCTTTACATTCTAAAGACTGAAGGACATTACGATGCCATAACTAACATGAAGTCTATGATAGGAAAAAAGAATTTCTGTGAGTTATGTCTAAGAGGGTATATGGAAAGACACGCCTGTGAAGCAAAATGTAGTATCTGTGAAACCAAGGGCTGTAAGGGAATAAATGACAAGAGCCTGTGGAAAGAATGTGAGCAGTGTAATAGAAAGTTTCCAAACACTGAATGCTTTAATAACCACATGACGACGAACTGCGATGTTAAAGCAAAATGTAAATCGTGCGGTCTTAATTACAGAAAGAAGGATGAGCACAAATGCGGATATGCGAAATGCCGAAATTGCAAACTAGTGAAACCGCTTGAACACCAATGTGAAATAGTCCAAAAAGAAATCTTACCGCCGTCAGAGCAATACATATTCTTTGACTTTGAAGCGACACAGGACACAGGCGAGCACATTGTTAATCATGCGGAAAGCCAGTATTACGACGGAAGGGGCCCCGCCCCTTTCCAAACCCTTGACGAAAAAGGTGGGGGTATGGTAGGGGGTGAAACCCCCTCCCCTATTATACATAAGAACATTCAAGATTTCTGTAATTGGGCTTTTGACACTAAACACAGCGGATTTACATTTATCGCACACAATGCCCGCGGTTATGATTGTCAGTTTATTCTTAAGTGGTTGGTTGATAATGGACAAACTCCATTTGTAATCTATGAAGGTGGTAAGATTATGATGATGACACTTAAGAAATATCGGTTTATAGATAGTCTAAGTTTTCTTACGATGCCATTGTCTGACTTTCCAAAGACATTCGGGCTTACGGAACTTAAGAAAGGTTTCTTTCCGCACTTCTTCAATACGGCTAAAAATAAAAACTATGTTGGTGTAATGCCACATAAGAAACATTACGGCTACGACACGATGCGAGGAGATAAACGAAAGGAATTTCTTGAATGGTATGATGAACAAGTGAATACACATAACAGATTTGACATGGCGAAGGAAATCGGCGAGTATTGTCATTCAGATGTTGATATACTGAGAAAGGGTTGTATAGATTTTAGAAATCAGTTTCTAGAGTTTGGTATTGACCCTTTTCAATATACAAGTATTGCGAGTTGTGTTATGGCGTTGTATCGTGCTAAGTTTATGCCAGAAAATTCAATTGCGATATTGAAAGCGGAAAAACAAAACAGGATGACTTCTAGGGCTTGTGTAGAATGGTTAGCATACAGAAGCAGGTTAGACAAAACCGATATTAAGCACGCATTCAACGGAGGTGAAAAAATGTTTCAACTTGGACAATCTCGGGTGTATGTAGATGGATGGGACGAGAAAAACAAAACCGCTTATGAGTTTTACGGGTGTCATTGGCACGGATGTGATAAGTGTTGGAATAGCAACGCTATGAATGTGAAGAAGAATAAGACAATGGGCGAACTATACAAGGAAACAATGAGAAGAGAAAAACAACTTAACGAACAAGCAAAAGTAATAAGTATCTGGGGGTGCGAATGGAGCCTGATGAAAACCAGTGAAAGACTGGCAGAGGATACAAACGAACGAATTACTGAACAAGAAGGACTTAACCCACGAGAGGCGATGTTTGGAGGTAGAGTGAATGCTTTGAAATTATATTGGAAATCACGACATGATAATGAGTATGCGAAATATATTGACATATGCTCACTTTATCCGACCGTGATGTATTACGACCTTTATCCAAGCGGACACCATATAATTATTAGACCAAGCAACGAGGAGGAAAGAAAAAATATGAGAAACAAAATTATAAACAGAGAATATTTTGGAGTGGCTAAGGTTAAGATGCTACCGCCTAGAGGCTTACTACACCCAGTCTTACCGAAGGCGGACAGAGGCAAGATGATGTATTACTTATGCGATAAGTGCGGAATGACCGAGCAACATGGGGAATGTAAGCACACAGATAAAGAACGAGCAATAACGGGCACATGGGCAACTCCAGAAATTTACAAGGCCTTAGACAAAGGGTATAAGTTGATAAAAGTATATGAAGTATGGCACTGGAAAGAACAAAGCAGTAGCCTTTTCAAAGAATACATAAAGACATTCTTGAAAGTAAAACAAGAGTCCAGCGGATACCCCGCGGGATGTAATACGGAAGCCGAAAAACAAAATTACATAAAAAGTATGGAAGTTAAAATGGGTGTAAAGATGGATGAAAGCAAAATATTTAAAAACGAAGGACGGCGAGCAGTGGCTAAGTTGTGCTTGAACTCTTTATGGGGTAAGTTTGGACAGAAACAAAATAAAACACAGAACAAAATGATAAAGGATAAAGATACCTTATACAAACTACTTAACGATAAATCAGTGGATAATATAAATATTAACATAATTAACGACAAAATTGTAGAAGCCAGTTATGACTTAAAACAGGATGCGGTGAGCGATCCGATTAAAACAAATATTGTAGTTGCTTTATTTACTACATGCCATGCGAGAATGAGACTTTACAATATGATGGACAGATTAGGTAATAGGATATTGTATCATGACACAGACAGCGTAATATATACGACTAACAAAGAAATTAATCAGGCAGATGTAGAGACAGGCGATTTACTTGGAGATTGGACTGATGAATTGAAAGGAGCAAAAATAAAAACCTTTGTGGGAGGTGGGCCAAAATGTTATGGATACTTATTAGATAATGGTAAAGCCAGTATGAAAGTAAAAGGATTTAGTATGAACTATGAAACGAAAAAAGCATTGAATTTACCGAATATGTTAAGTGTAATAAGTTGTGGGTTAGGTATTACGAACACTGAATTATTTGAGAATGGCAAAAATGAACTGGCTGAATTGTTGGAGACTGATGAAGAATTACGGATTGCTAAGCGAATTGAAAAGTCTGGAAAAGTGGTTATAATAGAAAACAACAAGATAACGCGGGACAAACAAAAGAAAAAAATAACAAGCGAATACTTAGAAAAGATATTTAGTTTTACATACACGAAAAGACAAGTTATTTGGAATTGTAGAGAATGCGATTGAAACTAGACCTTTTGGATATTAAAAAAAAATAAAGATGATAAATAATTAATTAATTTTTTTCCATAAAATTTTTTACTACTCTATATAGACCAATGACTACCCTCACCAGACTATGCGAGAAGTTTGAACAACTTTCCATTGAAAATAAAAAAGAAAACTTTTCTATTACTGATGTCAAAAAGGTAATAAACGATGAAATTAAGGCAATTGAAAAAAGCAGAGAAGGAAAGCCAAAGGATACTTTTCCATTTGGTAAATATAAAGGTAAGAAAATTCAAGATGTTGCTACAATTGACAAACCATATCTTGAATGGGTTATGAAACAGCCGTGGTTTGATAAATTTACGGACATTAAAAGTGAAGTTAAAAAATATTTGTAATAAAAAATTAATATTTATATTATATAAGATGTCAGACCTAAACACCAAACTAGACTACTTGAATGAAATTGAAAAATGGAACCTTGATGGTAATGTCAAAAAGCCAACAATTAAATGGACTAAGCCAGAAATTGTTTCTTTCTATGAGCAATACAAGCCGAGGGACGACAACGTAAAAGTTGTTATTCCATTGGAAGCCATAACGGACATAGAAGAAAGCACCCCATTTACGGCAACCGATTTGAAAGAGACTGGTATCACCGAAATCAAGGCTAATGTTGGCAAAGAAATAGCAAATGCTACATGTACTGAAGAAGGATGTGTATTAAGGAAAGCGTGCGACACCACTCCTATTGTAAAAGGTAATGTTAAAAAAATAATACCAAAAAAGATGAAGTAAATGATATTTCGTATTAGTTCTTTTTTTTTGCTTTCTACAAGTGATTTAATTCATTATGACATCTTATAACCCATTTTAAATGATATGTAGAATGTTTATGTCTTTTTCTGTGTGAATGAACAATTCGTCTTCCACAAGGGCATTCAACTTTTTTTAGATTATGGGCTCTCAATCTCTCCTTATGAATTTCTTTGTATTGTTTATTGTATTCTTTTTTGTTCTGATTACATGGGACTGTGATACCTGTTTTAAAATTATCGTTTATACACTTTGTATGTCTTATCCAGTATCCTTCTCTCTGTTCTAATTCAAGGTGGCTATCACAAGGGAAAGTTTCAATCAATTCAATCCTATAGTCATTCCTTTCTATAATTGAATATGAATATGTGTAATTTGTTTTTCCTTTTTTATAATCATTAAAAAGATATGTGTGGGTTTTAGCTCTCTGCTCCAATGTTTTAATAGTGCTTCCTATATACACCTCACCAGTCTTATTACAAATAAGTTTATAGATTTTTCCATTCTGATATTTGTTGTAGTTCATTTTATATAATGGTTGGAGTTTATATTTAATATAAAATTACTCCATCCATCCATCCACTTTACTGATCTTCTATAAAATTAACAATAACATTAATATTATTACCACCACCAGCAGAAACTGACTTTTGTGTGAATGTCAAAATATCGTTCGGTGTTAATTGAATATCGTAAGTTCTGAGATTAATTTGTTGTGTTGAGGTTGCATTTACATAAATCTTAAAAATTGTTGTTCCGTTGGCGATAGCGGTTGCTTTAGTATCAATATCTACGATTGAAGTTTTAGCATCCGCATCAACAAAACCAGCCCCCGTCAGTGTTCCATTCAATATCATTTTTACGATATTTGATTTTGTATCCTCATTAGTAATACTTATTAATGAAGGAAAGACATTTGAATAATTGGTTAGACTATTGTTGAATAGTGCTTTATTCCTGATACTTAAAATGGGGCTTTCGGTGGTGCTTGTTTTTTTGTCTCCTTCCGCCGTATTTGTAATACTTGTATTAATAGTGTTGGTTCCTTCAACAAACAAACTACAACTGGCAGTTTTTAAAATTTGTATCCCTTCACCTCCATTAGCATTAAATATACCAGCAGAAAATGGTAAAGTCGTATTTCGCAGACTTACACCAGTATGAGCATTTGCGTATTTAATAGTATGGACTAATTGAAATTCGCCCGTCTTTGGATTTTCAATAGAAAACTTAATAGCACCAAATCCTAAGTATTGAAATTGAATTTGAAATACATTTCCTTTACTCCAATCAATAAGTGGCATATCGCCTGTCCCGTCGCACGGGTCGTTCCAGTCTTCTTGTTGAATAAAATTATCATCTCCTGCTATTGAATGAAGAATGTGCATTCCTGCGGCATCATCCATAAAGAAATAGAAACCGTTGTTGGCATCAGTTTCTCCTATTCCAATAAATGATTGATAGCCTTCGGTTTCATCGGTATCCCATAAAGCAGTAAAGCGACACATAATTCCAGTGCCTGTTCTGTATTTTATTCTTTTTTTACTTACCATTGTTGCTTGTGATGCGATATCAGCAGTTGTTTTCAATTCAGCCATATTATCCAAAAATGACACAGAGGACTTTGTTTCTGTTTTTGTCCATACCCTAGTATTAATGGTATATGGAAAGATTTCTTGTAATACTGGTGTTGATTGTGCAGTCGTTGTTTCACCGAAAGCGGTTTTCATATGATTAGTTTCAACATGACCATCATATCCGACTTTGACATTTACAAAATCTCCGTCTGGATTTTGCGCGACTAAGTTTCTCTGGTGAGACATTTCTTATATATAAACAAAAAATAATTTTCTTTTTTATTTATTGTTTTTACGACATCAAAATTTCAATTCCCTTAACAAGCACACTTCGCTGAAGAATGGCATAAGTGTAATGGTTTTGGATTTGGGCGGGAGTAGTCGCCACAAACTCATATCGTCTCTCGGTGTCAAGGCTTAGACCGCTCACCTCATAGCCGTCAGTATCCTTATCACACAGAGGGCGGTTATGATCCCACGTATCCACATGGAACCAGTTGTAATGATACACATCGCTGTTTAGGATAGCACTCCCCTTCAACTTATCCTTCAAAATCATATAGTCTTCATTCTTAATGGTATCAACATTGAATTGTTGAAGTCGGGAGCCGTCAAGAGTGGTGTAATAAGTCTGAACCTTCTTTCCTGCGGGTGTAGCCTTTCCATCAGTTCTGTTGTCGTTATCAAAAGATGTATTTTTCTTTTCGTCGCTATTAAAGACAGATGTGTAGATACGACGAATTCTCTCACCCTGCGAGCGGTTCATCTTAACGACAAAGTTTTGATTTTCACTACTGAGGCTGTGTTTCCACGAAATGGGATACTCAATCTTGAAAGGAAAGCCTTCGCCCGCAATCTTCTGTTGAACACCCAAGATGACATTTGGGTCAGTCTCAAGGGCAAGGAATAAATTCAACTTGGTAATAGTAGCACCAGCAGTAGTGGCCGCCGCACCAGTAGCAACAGAAGTCGCACTCGTCCCGTAAAAACTTGTTCTCTCAGTGCTCTCCCACACAATTCGCATATCAAGAATTTCATTAAAGCCGATAGTCTTATCAAGTTCAAAAATGGTTCCAAACAGCATACCCAAAGGAAGATTTACACTAATGACAGGGTTCGCACCGACCGCACTAGCACATATAAAATACTTTGCTTCATCAGTAGCAACATTCACATAATCGCCACCAGTAGCATCAAAAGTATTAAAATTGCTTAGGTGTCTCTGGGCATCTGTGGTAGGCTGTGCTACAACAGAACGAATACGTTCAATAACACCATTCAAGGCTATTCTAATGTTTGCTTCGGTATCCGCATCCGTCTCAACAACTTGATAAGCAGCATTAGTACCAGCGACATCAGCCGCACCCACATTTGTCATAACCCTAGTCGTCATCGACGTTCCTGTTTTGTTGTCAGCATTACACTTTTGAAGCATAGCACCAGAGCCTGTCTTGCCCAAAGTCTTTTCATCATACTCCCCGTGGTTCTCAAGTGCCATAAATTTTTCATATTTAATTTCGGGCTTCCAAATCATCTTAGTGTAATTACCAACATGTTGAAGATTACACAGATACTGCCCGCTTCGGCTTCGCAGTTCAATAGTTCTAATCATAGAAAGACAATCAGCATAAATACGATTGTAATTACCACCGCCAGCAGTGGCAGGAGTGTAAGTAAATCGCAATACAGACCTCGCAAGGTTCAGCGGGCGGGTAGGGATTTCAAATGTGCTTTCCATACCCCCAGCAGTTGTGAGATTAACATCCTGCGAGCCTTCACGGCTAGTAAGTTTGTTCAATTCATACTTACCCGTGAGCAGTTCCTTAGTCTGATGGACTAGTTCTCCTCCGTATTGGACAGGCATTTTTTTGTTTGTTTTTGAAGTAGTGTAATTAACTAATTCACCAGAATATATTATAGAAAAAAATAAATAATTCTAAAATTTAAAATTAATTCAGTCGATAGCGTGCTATCGACAATTGTCCTAAGGGACTAATTCATCGGGATTTCAACAAATTGAAGAATGAATTAAACAAACTAAAATAATTAGTTTCACGATAAACCAATAAGGTCATAACGATACCCAAACCATTAAGATTAATTGCTTGGTCGTTTTCGTCTGTCAAGTAAAACCTAAATACATTGTTTGAACTTGCGGATAATGTTTTCCCGTATTCACTACCAGAGCCGTCATAAATGACAGAACCAAAAGGAATTTCATAGGCCGTGTATATTTCTTGTAGCACGTGATTATCTCCTTCTCCAACTAAATCCGATTGAAGATACAAAGTCTTTTCACCAGTTAGAATAATTACATTTGGAGATTTAATAAAATCATTAGCAAAGAAATATGTTGAATTTCTATCAAAACCCATTACCTCATGAATACGAGTATCACCATCAAATATAAACCGCAGTTGAATACCTCCATTGTTTGACACAGTAAATGTTAATTTTCCATCCTCGGGGTCTGTGTTGGTATTATTACTAGATACCACATAAGTATAGTCATTCGGACTTTCTGCCGTCAGTATCTCAGATAGTTTATTTTTTAAGTTGTTCATTGTGTAGTTGCCCTCAGGTATCGTAATGAGTGCCTCATACCCGTCTTCGCTAAGAGTAAAAGTATTGTAAGGACTGGCAACAGAGTAATACGACTTCGGCACATAGATATGAAGAATTTTGCAATGTGTGGGATTGTCTAGCCCCTTCATATTGATTTCGTGTGTAAAGTCGCTGTCCGTGCCTGTTATTCGGTTTTTGCTGTTGATATAGTAAATACCCGAACTTCTTCCTCCCTTATAGTCCATGATATTTTAGTCCGCTTGCGGACAAATGACACAACACGAGTGTTGTGTCTAATTTTAGAATTGCGCTTCGTGTTGTCACACTCTCGCTTATTCTAAAACATCGTTTTTTTCTTTTTCAAAAAAATTAATGCTTATTGTAATCCTTAAAAGTGCGTAGCCCCCAATGTTTGTTGAAGACGAAGTCTGAAACAAATATCAAATAAAAGTATCAAAACCATATCCATTCTGTGCTTTTAATTTCTCCGCTTCTTCTTCTTTTAAGTCTGTATAGCCACTAGCAAATTTAAATCGCACTCCTTTTGCTCGCTCTAAAAGAAACCGCATTGAGTGCCATCCGCATGTGTCCGAGGTGTTTGATTGATTTTTAACCTGATTTACTTTCATAAGCAGGTATGTGCTTGGATTACTTCGGTCAATTAGTCGTTTCATTTGTTGTTGAAAGTCTTCCGTCGGTTGATATTCGGCTAAAGGATCATACACTTCAACACTTCTATCTTTATTTAGACTTACCCATATAGCCATCCAGTGCTGACCTTTTTTGTTGCTCGGGTCGGTATTCATAATAAATCCGTATTGCTTTCTTTTTTCTGGATTTAATTTATATATTTCATCACTCGCAATTGTTCCTAAATACCATCCATATTTTTTCATTATGTCGTTGATTTCACTAGTCATTAGCCCCTTACCGACTTTACCAATTCCTACCGCATCTGATTCTGATTCGGTGTCTGCTTCAGACATATTTGCTTGTGCATCTTCAGGCTCTTGTATAATTGGTTGTTCTTCTTTATTGTCTTGTTCTTCTTTATTGTCTTGTTCTTCTTTATTGTCTTGTTCTTCTTTATTCTCATTTGCTTTATCTACTTCTTCTTTCTTTTTTGCTACCGCACCTTCTCTCCATAAATCAAATTCAACCCATGCTTGTTGTGAGTTAATCACTTGGTCAGTTATAATAGGGCTTTTGTATAGCCATTGTTTTAACATTTCAGAATAGTTTATTTTTCCTCCTCTTGGTGGCTTTATGTCAGGGATAACATGACCAATAAATCTTAGTTTTTGAATAATCTTTTCATTAGAAGGATACGCATTTCGTCGTTTCTTTCTAATACTCTCAGCAAACATACCATCAATCATTTTTTCCCGCTTTGTTTGTTTATGTTTCTCCTCTTCTTCCGCATCCTTTACAATAACTCCCTTTGTTCTCCTTGGTGGCCGTCCTGGTGGTGGTGGCGGTGGCGGTTTTATCATTGGCGGGGCTAGTGGTGCCATCAATAAACCTTGTCTATGTCGTCGTTCCGCATTTAGTTCTTGGATAAGTCTTTGTTCCTTTTTCATTTCCCTATCTATTTCTTCCTGTCTTTCCTTAGCATCGGCTATGTCTTTTCTTTCTTGCCTCTTCTTTTCTTCTTCAACATCATCACGTGCTTTTTTCTCTTTTTGGTCTATCTCATCAATAGCCTCATACTTTTCCTTTCTTAGTTTGTCTAAGTGGTCATTAATGGCGGTTCTAGTATTCTGCTCAATCTCCGAAAGGCTCTGGACTTTTCTCAAGTCTTCCTTTCGCTTTGGTGCTCGCTTTGCTTTTGGTCTGCTTAAGTATTTCATAAAAAGTTTTACAATTTGAAGTGTGCTCATATCATTTGTCTTTTTACCGAAATTAAGATAATATTTTTTACCCTTCTGGATAATATACGGCTTCCCATTCTTATTCCTATAAACCCGCGGGGGTCTTACCTTAGGCTTCCTTGTTTTTTTGGTTTTAGCAACCATTTGATATTTTAGAATTTCACTTCGTGCTACGCACTCTCGCTTATTCTAAAACATCGTTTTTTCATTTTAGGAAAAAATAATGGTCATCGATGTTTGTTCTGCCCGAAGGGCGAACTATCGCTTCGCGATATTGTGATGAAGTAGTCTGAAACAAATATCATCTTTTAGAATTTGAGTGCTCCACGTCCGCTTTGCTTACCATACCCCAGTCTTGACGCTACAGCACCAACACTTCCAGCGTAAGGAACCCCGACACTACTTAATGCTCCCGCAGTCTTAGAGATTAACTTATTTCTACGAAGAAAATTTTCAACGGCCATTGCGGTTTTTCCAACTTTTTGCCAGTTGATTTTACCGCCAGCCTGCCCCTTGCCTCCTTGCTTCTTCTTCCGCCCAGTTTTCTTTTTACCTCCAGCCATATTGGTGCTTGAGTTAATAGTTCGTTTGCCGATTGTTGGAATGACTTCAACGCGAGTTGTTTTTACTACCATAAAAGATAGATGAATATATAATACCAAAAAAATAATTAATTAAGATATTTTATTTCAGGCGGTAAGCAAAGTTTTTGCGTAATTCATCATCAACACTTGAAACATACAGAAAATTAAATCTCTCCTTCGTTGCCTCGTGATACTTTTGAAGAAAGTAGTCAAAGTCAAAAGATAGGTCTAAGTGCTTATACACGAGTTCCATTTTGTCTTGAGACTGGCCTGGAAAGATTAATAAATAATCTAACTGCTTTATGGCTTCAGGTTTAAGGTCGTTCAAATACTGGCTTGACATAATTACCTTTGATTTATAGTGCCTGTTCTTTTTTAACAAATCACTTACGGACTTATCTCTTAATCCGCTCCCTAAATCATCCAAAACAAAAACAACCTCTGGCGTAATATACTTACTCGGTCGCTCTTTCTTCTCACCTCCTTCTTCCTTTTTCTTTTCCTTTCCAAAGTATAAAAATTGTGGTTTCTCTATTTCCTCTTTGTCCTGATTTACTTCTCCTTCGTGTTGCTCGTCCTGTCTGTTCAGTTTGTCAAGTTCATAATCAATGACATTCACACCATCTGATTTAAGAAAGGTATAAATTGCCATTGGGTTTCCCCTGTTCTTAAAGTGCTTAACCATTGCTTTATAAATGTAGTCCTTGTGTATTGTTGAAGCAATAATGACAATACGGGTCTTTCTGTCTGTCGTCCGTTTCAGTATTTCAAAGAGTGCTGTCGTTTTCCCGCTCTTCTTACGGGCTAGTAGAAATATGTTAGCGTAAGGTTCGTTAAATAATTTGTAGCCCTTGGCTTTTTTATTTCCATCCCCATCTTGTTTTACTGGTTTCACCTTGACATTATTGATTTTCTCCATTGATATTTTAGAATTGCGTTTCGTGCTACGCACTCTCACTTATTCTAAAACATCGTTTTTTTCTTTTGCAAGAAATTAAATGGTTTTACGATGTTTATGGAAGGGGCCGTGCCCCTTTCCAAACCCGCGGGGGTATGGTAGGGGGTGGAACCCCCTCCGTCTGAAACAAATATCAGCCTAGAAACTCTAGACACACAACAATTCTTCCCGCTAAGTTTCCTGTGTCAATATTTCCGCTGTCTGTTTCAAGGACTTTAAATGTATATTGTCCGTCGCTCCATCCGATATTACCCAAATTATAACTGAGGTTTGAAATGTTTGCTGTGGTGCTGTCCGCAAATGTTCCGATAATTCCAATTCTGTCCATATAAAGAATTCTGGTTTTTGTTTCCGTCTGGTCGTTGTAGTAATGAATAAACTTAACATTCATTTTTGTCGGTGTAAATGACATTTGAATGTTCTTGTTAAATGATTTACTCCCCACAAAATCATTGCTTAGAAAAATAATCCGCTGATATTTATAGTCAGTCATGGTTATATTACTAATTATAAACTTTTTAATAACGAAAATATTTTCGCGGACTGCCTGCGACTTTTATTCCCGTTACTCAGAAAAAAAGAATGAGAGTTGTGCTTATTGTATAAAGCAAGGAATAGAAACTAAATTTAAATGTGTGTATAAGCCTATGTCGGATTGGTGTGTTAGTTTTGATGAAGCCATTCCTTTAATGTGTGCGGGTAATGATGCTATGTGGTATAAAATACATTTGTATGAATGTTCATTTCTTACTTGAAGAAGACGGGGATGGTAGCACAGTACCGATTAGAAGGGTCAAAATACCAACATAAACATTTGCTTGCTCACAAGGCAAATTATGTTTAGTTAGTTTTGTTAAGCAAATTGCTATAATTGCTATTATTATTGTCATTTGAAATATATATTTAATCATTCTGCTGTCGGTCGGTCTATTTTTTACGCAACAACAATACCAATTATCTTCTAATTCGTGCTCTATTTTTTTTTCTTCATTCTTCAATGAAATATCCAAAACACGATTTTTTAATTCTGGTGTCATTTCGCCTTCTGACATTTCAATTATCGGCGGTGTCATATGTAATCTAGTTGGATTATTGGTCATTTGAAAAAACGACTGCTCTGATTTCTGCTAGTTGGTTTGCTTGGTCTTGTAATATATTCATAAGATTTTTATTTTCTTTTTCTAAATTAATTACCTTTTCTGCCATGTGTTGAAAAGCACTAACCAATATTGGAATAAAATCTGTATATGTTATTCCTTCAAGGTTTTCATATTCACCTATTTTCATGCTCGTAGTTTCAACAAACTCTGGAAATATTTTTTTAACTTCATCGGCAATAAAACCGCAATTCTTTTTTTCTTTCTTTTCATCTGTTTTCCAATAATACGAGCAACAATTTAGTTGCATTAATTTCTCGCAACAATCGCCACATTCTAATGTCTTAATATCCGCTTTCAATCTTCTGTCAGATGAGAAAGCCCAAGCACCTCCAACCGCCGCATAATTATAACCACCCGAAGGTTCTCCATTTGAATTTGAAGTATTCCAAGCATAAAGTTGTGAGCCACTATGACCAATGAAACCGCGGTTATTAGCATTATTGCCAGACCTTAATAAAATCATGGGTTCATTTGGAAATCCCGACCTTGACATTCCTATTTGAACGGAAGTGGAAGCGCCAGCCGAAGGGACATATAACCCGCCTGAATTTATCTGTGCCCGCCATGTTGAGCCTGTTGTTTGAAAATGTATGTCGCCGTATTCTTTAATAAACATCTGATTAGCATTCCTTTGACAAAATACTCCGTGGTTATCGTCTTGCCACCTTATCCCGCAAGTCGTTGTCGTGCCATCTGAAAAGTAAAGTTGAGAGCCTGAATTAGTCATTGTAATACTTTGAGCCGAACTAATACCAGCATTTGCGGTTATCACTCCACTCGCTGTCGCTGTTGTTGTTGATATCCCCGCATTTGCCGTTAATAATCCTGCGGTGCTTATGTTCATTGCTTCTGACCATGTTATATTGCTCCCTGCGGTTACTCCTGATTTATAGTTAAAAGCGAGTTTGTTTCCATTTTTGTTTATTAAAAAGTTTGAACCACTGTGGCTTGACTTCCAGTTCGTGCCGTCGTGATAAGCATCAAAAGCGATAATGATATTGTCGTGCGTCCAGTTCCATAATTGAAATGTAGGGTATATGTCTTGTGTCGTTATTGCCTGTAAGTGTGCTCCTGCGATACTACTTGCCGTTCCATACAATTCTAAGCCCCCAGTTGTTCCCACTCCTTTTGTTGTGTTTCCTATAATTATTGGTTTGCTTAGTGCTGTTGTTATTTTATCACTCGTTGCTAGCGTAGTCGTTGATATACCCGCATTCGTCGTCAATAATCCCGCTGTGCTTATGTTCATTGCTTCTGACCATGTTATATTGCTCCCTGCGGTTACTCCTGATTTATAGTAAAAACCAAGTTTGGTTCCTTTTTGAATTAGGAAGTTTGAAGTAGCAGAACTTGATTTAAAGTTTGCACCATCAAAATAAGCATCAAAGGATAAATTAATATCATTGTGCGCCCAGTTAAATAATTGGAATGTCGGATAAGCATCTTCTGTTGTTATTGTCTGAAAGTGTGCTCCCGCCGCATCACCCATAGTTCCATATATTTCTAACCCTCCTGTCGCCCCAACTCCTTTTGTTGCTTTGCCTATGATTATCGGTTTGCCTATTGATGTTGTTATTTTATCATTACCAATTATAGCATTGCTAAATGTTTTAGTTCCCGCTATGGTTTGGTCTCCTGTTAATTTCACACAATTATCATCAACATACTTTTTATTAGCCACATGGTCTGCTAATGTTGGTATTAGATTGGTGCCCATTGAAATTTGATTATTAAAAGTTTTAGTCCCTGCTATTGTTTGGTTTCCTGTTATTTTCACATTTTGTCCGTCTAATGTATCTACATAACTTTTGTTTGCTCCGTCCGTTGATAATGTTGGAGTTCCAAGGTTGGCTATTTTGCTACTATTACAATCTAGCCCCGAAGCATTTACCCAACCGACTATCGCCCCATCAATAATGAAACTTATTTTTTTCGCATTTATTTCAAAGTTATAATTCACACCCGTGCCCATATCAAGGCATCCGATAGTTCCTATGTTTGCTGTGGAGTTAAAAACCACGAATGTTCCCTTTGTTGTCGCATTCGTTGAATTTCCTGTTATTTCAAGACCGCTACTAAATGTCTTAATTCCTGCTATGGTTTGGTTTCCTGTTAGTTTAACATTTTGCCCGTCTTTTGTATCTACATAACTTTTATTTGCTCCGTCCGTTGTTGCTGACGGGGTTGCCAAATTCGTTATTTTGTTGTTGTTTAAAGATAGTGTAGTGCCAGTCGCGGTCGCTATTAAAGTATTACCCGCGTATAAATCCACGTATGACCCTGTTATTTGTATTGGGTAATAAGTTGCTGTTGCTGTTTTCTGTGCTATAATTGCACCTATTTTTGTATCAAAGGCAATGCCAATTCCGTCAAAAGAAGCGGGATTTGAACTCCCACTTACTTCTAATGTTGAAGTAAATTTTTTATTTCCTGCTATGGATTGGTCTCCTGTTAATTTGACTACCGAAGTGTCAAGGACTGAAACATCAATACCATCAACCAAATTCACATTCGTTATACTTTGCCCTCCCATATTTAGACCGCCTGACATCGTCCCACCCGACAAAGCAAGGTAAGTTATTGACCCAGTGGAATTCACCCAGTTTGTGCCGTTGTATGATAGTAATTGCCCGTTTGCGGGTGTAGTTATTATTACATCACTTAAAGCATCTATTGATTTAGTTCCTAGCCGTGTGTCAAAGTCTGTATTTGCTCTTGCTGTAGTATAGTAAAGGTTTGTCCCCTCTGCTAAGTTAGTGGTTGATTTAGTTCCTAGCCGTGTGTCAAAGTCAGTATTAGCCCTCGCGGTGGTGTAATATAAGTTAGTCCCCTCGGCTAAGTTGGTTGTGCTCTTTGTTGCTAGCCGTGTGTCAAAGTCTGTATTTGCTCTTGCCGTCGTATAATATAGATTGGTTCCCTCTGCTAAGTTGGTGGTGCTCTTTGTTGCTAATTGAGTGTCAAATCTTGCGGTGGTATAGTAAAGGTTTGTTCTCTCGGCTAAGTTGGTTGTTGATTTAGTCGCTAATTGAGTGTCAAACCTCGCATTGGTATAATATAAGTTTGTTCCTTCGGCTAAATTAGTAGTTGATTTAGTCGTCAGTCTCGCATCAAAGTCTGTGTTAGCCCTCGCGGTAGTGTAATATAGATTAGTTCCTTCTTTTAAGTCTGCTGTTGTTTTCAATAAAAGTCTAGCATCAAAGTCTGTATTAGCCCTTGCGGTTGTATAGTATAAATTGATGCCTTCGGTTAAGTTGGTTGTTGATTTAGTTGAAAATCTTGTGTCAAATCTTCCATCAGTATAGTATAGATTGGTTCCCTCTTTTAAGTCAGTTGTTGATTTTAAAGCGAGACGCGTGTCAAAGCGGTTATCAGTCCAATAATAATTAAGTCCCTCTTTTAAGTCCGTCGTTGATTTAGTTGCTAGACGTGTGTCAAAGCGGTTATCAGTCCAATAATAATTAAGTCTTTCTTTTAAGTCCGTCGTGCTTTTGGTAGCCAAACGTGCGTCAAATCGGTTGTTGGTAAAATAAAGATTTACGGGGTCGGCATCTTCTGGCACCCTATCTGTGTTTAAACCGATAATATTAGTGTTCGTTAAATCTAAGTTGGCTATGTCAAGACTATCAACTGCAATTTCTGACAAGCCAAGTAAGGATTTATATTGGGACATTATATTAATTAATTAATTATTTTAAAAAATACTAAAATATAATAATCTTAGTATAAATGCCGTCTCCCGAAGCAAGTCGTAAGAACTGGGGTAAAGCAGTTGAGGGAATAAAAAATAAGAAACAGCAAAAGATTGAAATTGCAAAAGAGAAATTAGCAAAGTGTAGAAAGGCTTATGTAGGCGATGATGAAGAGATGGAGGAAAAGATAAACCGCATGGCCGAAATGGGTGTTGCTAATGATATCATTAATGGAAAAGACCAAGATGACACACCAGAAGAAAGCAGTGAGAGTGATGAAGAATGTGATTTTACTGACATTATCGCTGAAAAGATGGCTAAGATGAAAATAAGAAGAAAGAAAGCGGAAGCAAAGAAGAAGGTAAGCAAAAAGCCTGTGCCTGAGCCTGAACCTGATGAGAGCGAAAGTGAAAGTGAAGAAAGCGAAGAAGAAGAGCCGAAGCCTAAATCTAAAAAAGGAAATTGTAAAAAGTCAAACATATCGGTTAATGTTTATAATCAATCCGAAAAACCAAGCAAGAAAGAAAAAAATAATGATATTGAAAAATGTTTCTTAAAATTTTAATGATATATCATGGACTATAAACATAGCCCGCAACAACAAGAAGAAACTCCTGATCAGACAGAGCGGAAAGAAAAACTTGAAGAAGTGGCCGAAATACATTTTCAATCAAAGCCCGCTAAGATATGGAACACGATAACCTCACCAGAAGCGAAACCACTGAGCCAAGTATTTATTGACTTAATGGACATGTCAAATGTGGCTACAAAGAAAGGAAATGATAACTATAATTTCGGCTTAGTTGCTATTGATGTATATAGTCGTCGTGGCTGGATTGAGCCAGTCAAAAATAAAACCACAGGTTATGTCTTAGAAGGATTAAAAAAAATATTTACAAAAAAAGTTCCTGAAAGAATTACTTCAGATAATGGTGGTGAGTTCAAGGGTCAAGTGGCTGAATATTTCAGACAAAATAATATTGAACATAGGACTGTCCAAGTTGGAGATCACAGAACAATGGGTATAATTGATAGGTTTATTAGAACGATACGAAATGAATTAAACTTAATATGGGAATTTAATGAAAATTTTCGATGGGTGCCTATTATTCATGATGTTCTTGATGGTTATAATAAAACATATCATACAACAATAAAGGCTGTGCCGATTAATGTTTATGAAGGAACCGAAAAGAACACTCAGGAAATATACCGAAATCCTTTAATTAATGAATTTCCTAAGGGAACTAGAGTGAGAAAGGAACTTGAACGAACTATTTTTTCTAAAGGTGATAAACAATTTAGTAAAACTATATTCAAGGTTAAGGGCCGGAAAGGTTTCAAAGTTATACTATCAGAAGAGGACTTAGTCCGACCGTCAGAATTATTAAAGACTAATGTTGAAGAGCACCATAAAGAAGAAGAACCGAAGGAGCAGTTATCGGACAAAGTAAAACAAATTACTAAAGAGAAAAAAATATTAATCTATTAAAATCATTAGATGTAAAACCTGAGAATGTCAGAACTAGTAAGAGAGAACGGAAGGCGAAAGTCCAATTTGATGCTTGAGTGATTTAATATGTCGAGCTTTGTTTCCATTATGTATTTCAGCACCACATCCACACTTAAAATCTTTATGCTTCCAAATTTTCTTCTTTTCTTTTTTGATTGCTTTTGTTTCTGTATCGTAATTAATTTTCCATTCCTCGTATTTAGGTATTATATTTTCCTCGTGATATTTCTTTGCTTCTTCCAATGCTTGTTCTTTTGATTTATTCTTTCCAATACAGAAACTCTTACACATAACCTTTCCTCCTTCTCTCCATTGAACTTTTACCATTGGCCTCTTTTCATTATTCTTTACCATTACACAACCTCTAGACATTCTAAATCTCAGCGTGTCTTCGTTAGTCATCCTATATGTGTCTTTATTTTATTTCCTTAAATAATAATTATTTAATGTAGCAGTATTTATTGCTTTTTGCTTACTATATTGAATAATCAATAGTAAGCAGAAATAATGAATAACGGCTCCTTGTGTGGTTTGTGTGCTTCAAATGCATCGAAAAAGTGTGCCAAAGTGGCACTCTATACTACTCTAAGACTACAGGAATCAATGCGTTTTACTAAAATCCCTATTTTGTGACATGCTTGGAAGTCTTGGAAGCAGGCAGAACAAACAGCAACTGACGGAATGTCTCCGCGTTTTTGAGGAGAAGAAAGTTTTCGCGGATTCAGAGATATATGGTTTGAATAATTTTCACGCAAGCAACGT
>WBZZ01000864.1:7500-23175 GCA_019918135.1 Paulinella micropora
TGGTCTCAACAGTCTCCTCAGCAGTGGTGGAAACGACTGGAATAAACAATAGGTAACCTGCGAACAAATCGACTATAGTTAACACGTACTGTTCGAGTACGCCATCTATGCCTACATGAACATTATCTTGTCTTTCCCATCGGGTCCGAACCATTTGTATCGCTGATGGATGTATGGGGCAAGGGTGGGGACCTTTGCGTGATTCTGGATCAAGTGAGCATGGGAGACAAGCTTGCGTATGAGGGGATTCGGAACATGTATACGGCGGGGGCGGTCGGGCATGATATGTACCGCTAGTCCTCCCTTGAAAAAGAGAAGGGTATTACCCTGGCCGATAGATGTAGATCCGTCCCAAAGCGGTTGTAAAAGGGGGTCTTCTTTCTGCGCTGACTGGATATCCGCGCGCGTGACGCGCGGGGCATGTGATGTAGCATACATATGAAGCACAGCATGGCGATCCAATCCAAAGTTATGAACAAGCCACACAAGGTTGTCCTCAAGGAAGACGATCTTGTGGCATGCCAATACTGTCTCACGAGAGATGGTCTCACCGTCGGGTATGAGGTGTACCATGTTTTGAGGAATAAGTACAGCAAAAGGCTTGTTGAGAGCAAAAAGTTGACGGGCTACTTCCGGAGCACGCTCCGCGGGCGGGATGACTATGGCATAGTCCCATGGGGCCTGTAAGGTCTTGATCGTTGGTGCACCGCGCAAAATCCGACAGTCGAGTTTCTTAAAGCGCGCGTCTAATTGCGGATGACTACCAATCGCGAGCCAAAAGGAGCGTCCACTGGACTGTAACATGGTTGCCGGGATAGTGTCCAGTAGCTGATTCGTCGCTTCGAATTCCCCGAGGAGAGTGGGTTGGCCGGGCGATATACAAGGAACACGAGAGAGGGCATCAGGAAGGAGATTCTGTTTACCCTGAATGTATTCCACCTTGAAGCGGATGGTTTGAAGGTGGTCTAGGACCCATCCGACAACCATCGGGCTTCTGGCGTCGTATAGCCATATGAGCGGGCGATGATCCGTGACGATAGTCAGCGGATGATCACTAGCGTCAATATAGTAACGGGATTGCTGAACTCCGTAAATTATATCGTAAGCTTCCCGAACATACGTGACCCACCGAGATTGAGTATCCGTGAATTTAAGCGAGAAATAAGAGATGACGGGTGCCGACTTCTCAGGGCCCGAATGTAGAGCTCCACCGATGCCAACGATGCTAGCGTCCGTTTGAAGGTAGAGCTGCTGCGTCTTGTTGTACTTGGCGAGGATCGGTAGCGTTGTCAGGATACGCTTGAGCTTTGCGAAGCATTTCTTCTCTTTTTCACGGAAAAAGTTGGGTCCCATAGGCCGGGCGTTCGTGGACTTTAGTAGATTGGAGAGTGGCGCCACCAAGCGAGAGTAGTTGGAAATGTGCGCCTGAATGAAGTTGGTCATACCGAGTATAGATCGGACCTCGGTGATGTTCTGCGGTTCAGAGATCTTCAGGATCGCGTCAATCTTGCTTGTGTCGGCGGCGACGCCTTTCTTGCTGCAGACTTTGCCGAGCACGGGAAGTGAGTTGTAGCCAATGCGTAGCTTGTCCGCGGCGAAGTAACAGCCGGCTGCCTCCGCAGCCTCCATGAGCTTCTCCAACTGGTCCATGTGGACGTCGAAGTCGTCGTGGGCCAGATGCACGTCGTCGATGTATGCTGCGGCCGTCTGACCCCAAAAAGGGAGATGGCCAAAGACTTGTCGACTGCGCGTTGAAAGTTGCCAGGGGCGCGGTGGATACCCTGCGTCATATGGTTGGGGACTAGAAGTCCACGAGGAGTCCATACGGCGAGGATGTCGCGGCTACCGTCTGTAGGGTCGATCTTCAGGTGCGAAAAACCATCAACCATGTCCAACGCGGATAGATAGTTGTATCTCGCGAAGAGCTCACGGTGATGATCGGGGTTAGGAAGGCCGGGGACCGGAAGGATGAGCCGGTCGTTAACCGCGCGGTAGTCGAATACCATGCGGATGCCTTTGAAATGATCCTGCAAGAGGAGTTAAACTTGCCTACAGGGCACGGTCTAGTAGCCCACTCACAATTAGGAGAGGCAAAACTATATCGGCCAGTAGCGAGCATATCGTCTGCCCACTGGGTCAGGAACTCTCTGACAGCAGGCGTCCATCTAGGGCAGGGAACCCAAATAGGCTATGTGCCTGGACGTAGCTTCAAAGAGATAACGGTGTGCGTAAAACAGCCAGCCTTTTCATGGAATCGGTCGCTGTAACGCTCTAGAAAATCTTTCGCTCTTTTCTTCTGAGGGGGAGTGAGGTTGGAGCTAATAGTATCCGGGCCGAACTTGGGTTTAGGTGGTTCGGTCTTCTTTTCCTTCTGTTCGTCTAGGTATTGTCGGCATAATCGCTCTGAAAGCATCAAAACGGGGTCTGGGAATAGGCCTGTGATGTCATCTGGTGTGACGAGTAAAATACCTGGGTCAGAAGTGATGTTCATAGAGAGCCAGTCTAGACCGCTAATCGGGGGATGTTCCCTGTCATGCGGTAACATTAGCTGGGCCACAATATGGGGTTTGATAGGATTTGGATACGGCTCCGTGGGTTGTCACTGCGTCCCTGCACATCTCCGGCTCATGTTGAGGGGAGTGTGGTCGCAAGCGCAGCTGTCCCGGAGAAGGGGGCGATTGACATTGTGATCCAGCCAATGTTCGAAGCATAAGCATCGAGTGGGATGGTACACGTTTCGTGTTTTGTTGCCGGAGATGAGTTGCGCATGGTGCATACACATTGCTGCGCGTTTCCGGAACTAGGTTCTGGGGTCGGCTGTAAGCCGGTCGGGGCAGGCTAGGCTCGCTCCGCACGCGTCTCAGACCGCGCCTTGGCAGTGTGCTTCGGGGTGCATTTCTCCGAGCCGGAATACCCGTAGTCCATTTCTGGACCGGGTTTTCCCAGCTTTGGATCATGGCCTGTCGCATAAGCTGCTGTTGTGCTTGGTGTTGAGAGCGTATGGGCTTGCGTTCACCTTGTGACACAGTCCGAAGGTACCGTCTACCTTGGCGGTCATAGGCTACTTCATGATAGTGCCATGTGCGTACCTTATGGGCTTTGCCGCGGCTGCCTCGTTTACTCCGCTCCTTGTTCTTATTCTTATCCTCCGTCTTCTCCTGCTTATCTGTCGTCCGGCTACCCGATGTTGCGCTCGGGGCAGGAGCAGAGCTGGAGGACGAAGATGAAGAAGAAGATGATGAGGAGCCGTCTTTTGTAGTCGTCATCGTGACTGCGTCGTCGTCGTCGGTCGGGCTGGCAGCTGGTCTTGGGCTTCTTGAATTTCCGGCGTATCGTCTTGCTGGAACGACCTCTGCCGATATCCGCGTCTCCGTCGGCGGGCGGAGAGTCTTTTCTTTCATCCTTGCCGCTACGTCCTTGACGTTCGTATTCCTCTAGCTCTTCCTCTTCCTCATCTCGCGCTCTACTATATTCCAATCGCCGCTGTGATCTCGAATCAGCGGATGAGAGGCCGCGTGGTTTCGAGCGGGATGAAATGCGAGGAGAAAAAGAGATGCGGTCAGACGGAGACCCTTCCTCCAGCTGTTTCCGGGTGGCGCGTGAGGAAGGGATCTGAAATCCCCAGAGGCGTCGCACCGACCGAAGAGATCTAGGACCTATAATTGTAAATCGTATAGCATGCGCTCCTTCCCCGGCTGAAACCGCGGAAGGAAGTGTGTGAGGACCCTGTGAGGGTGCTGAAGACGATGCTGACGATGATGACGATGATGACGATGATGACGATGATGACGATGATGACGATGATGACGATGATGACGATGATGACGATGATGACGATGATGACGATGATGAAAAGTATGTCGTCGGTGGTGATGGTGGCAAGTATGTCGATGGTGCCTGCGATAACAATGTGGGGGGCAGCCGGTGAAAAGGGCAAAGGGGTGGGATCCTGCCGAGCGCTGAGTTTCCATCGTAAGCCCGGATTCTCGGAGAGCGTGATGACTGGATAGGTCGTCTCCGGCCTTCCAGTCACCGGAGCAGGGGGAAGTTGTTCGTTCGTGGAAAACATCTCCGTGTCTTGGGGAAGGATGATGTTGTGGAGCGTTGCAAACTCAAGACTGCAATGTGTGTTCCAGGAAGAGACTGACTCCCAACCAAGATCAACGGGGACTAGCGGGAGGTTTAGATAGGCCGCTATATCACGTGAATCCCGGAGGTCTACCCGAGTGCCAAGATAGGTCGAGGCGAGATCGAGGCGCACGATGTTTGGTATCGTTTCCTTGCTATCCATCTCGTTCTGTATGGATGGGACACCATAGGGGTAGCCTTTGGCCCGCAGTGCCCTCGAATACGGATTCAAGATGTCTGCAAGACAAGGTGAATACGTGCTTGGGTGCACTACGACCTGGGTTTCCTCGTAAGCCGGCGTGTTGAGCATATGCTGCAGTGCCCGCACCTCTGTCTGCACCCGCATGAAAAAGGGGACATTGGCTATGGTTGTACAGTACCACTTTTGGTCGTGTGCCGAAGAAGGCAGATTCCGAAGAAGATAGTTCTGTACCGGGGCTAAAGTTTCTATACCCCTGGTCCATCGCGCTTCCATAAATAAGGAAGGTTGATTTAACAGGTTCAGCTTTTGCTCCAGTATTTCTCTGTCCTGCTTATCAGTGAAGAGGCGCGCGAGCATGCCTGGATTGGGACTTACATCCCACTGGTCGGTCGGGAGGATGGGATGATATTTGTCCGTAGAACAAATTGTCATGTCCATGTTTGCGAAATAGTTCGCCGGCAGATCCGCGAAAAAGGAGAAAGTCGGGCGTGAAAATCCGATAGACCGCTTGATATCATGTGGGTGCGTGCAGTATCTTATGGCAGAATTCGATGGCAATCGAAAAAGATAGTAGAGACATGCAAACCACTGCCATAAGTGCTCGAAGGCAAAATGGTATCGTACGAAAATAGGGCAGCCGAGATAGTCTTCATCATGCCGTCCTAGGCTCCCCTTGATCGTACCGGTTGCATCGATACAGTGTGAGACCATGAAAATGGGACTACGTGGTTCATAATCTGCTGAGACACACTCTGTCCCCCATGTCCCGGGTAGAGTCCTGATAGGTGGCCCATGAACCATATGGCCGCTTGTGCGAGTATGATATGTAATGCCTGAAAAGCAGGGTATCGGATATCGGGTCTTCCTGGTCCAATCCAAAAGCCAGAATTGAGGCCAATTGAGCTCTGGATCGTCCCCAAACCGGCGGACGGTGAAACATCGTCAGTGGGGTCCGATTCATAACCATGGCCGGCAAAACCAACTTGAGAGGGAGACCGTTCAGCAACCTTCTGATATGTTGCGGGGTACGGTTCATTTTGACGTACTGGATGTTGCAGCGGTGAGTCTACTTCGGTGCGTTTCTCGATGCACAGCCAATCATCCTGGGGGTTGGTTTGTATGGGGGCTGGTCCTTGCAAGCAAGGAACAAAAACGATGCATTCTGACATGAGGACATCCTCGGGTTGGGAAAGGCATGGGTCACGCTCCTGATGGCAGGTGTTCATGGTTTTCATAGTGACACCTATAAAGGCCTGAACGACTTGACAGTCAATGTAACCTGGGCCAATGTAAGGCGCGATATATCCCTTGTTGTCGAGGAATATTCGGTCTCTTTGGTTGACTTGTGCCATGATTTCCGGCAACTGACGTAGGGAAATCCGGGCCCACGCCTTAGCCTGTTGGACTCTAGGGGCTACGTATGCTACTGATCTAATCAGCTGGCTCGAGTATAAGCGTGTGGCTACGTAACTATGTTGGTGCATGTCCTCATATCTTGTCAATTGACGGAGCTGTGAGAAGCACCGATCTAGATGTATGTGGCCGCCATGAAGCGGGATTTCTTACCCACCGTCCTCGCGGATCTCGAGTCGGTGTCGCACTATCGTGATATTGCCTGGATCGTCAAAAGACGGATCCTCGTAGATCCCATGGACCCGGATGAGGTAAGGCAGGTAATAGTAGCAACGATGGTTGCATTTAATGTGCTGACCGAAATGGACAAGATCTGCCCAATAGGGGCGGAGGCGAACAATCGGGTTTTGAATAATGAACAGTGACTTCCTGTCATTATAAACGTCCTTCAAAATCGCACCTCCTATTTGCGGGACAGCTGGTATGCTCTTGCCCTCACGGTACATATCTCTCTCGAACTCGACATGTGTGCGGGTAACCATGCGTGGTCCTACTGGGTGCATGATGTTTTTTCTTCGACCCGGGGTTGATAGACCCGCTCTCCGTGGAGTTGTAGGTCTTTCCTGGTCGAGTTGTCTCATGCCAGTATCCGTTATAGCGTGGCCTCGGACCGCTATGAGCTGAAGGTTAGTCAAATTCAAATCTCCTTGTGGGAAGGTTCGAGCTGCGTTAGGGGAGATTGATCCATAGCGGCAGGACATGAGAGTAAACCCCAATGATTGCTGTGATCCCTGTGTCCAAAATTGTGGCATTCCTGGTATAGGGGGTTGCTGGGCTAAGTGTGGGAGCGATCGTGGCAAAGAGGACGATGAGGAGCTATCTTGCGATAGGGGTACAGGCGTAGCGGTTTGACGCGCCGGTGTCCCTGACGACGATGTCGCCGCCGGGGGCGTGCCATCTATCAATATAATCTCCCTCTCCAACTGAGTCGGTCTTGGAGGAGAAAGTAGTGCGCTAGGAGACGTGACGTTCGAGAGAGCGGGCGATGTAACGCTAGCACCTGGTTGTGCCTTGGCGTCTGGGAGAGACGGTGACGTGACGTTCGACAAAGCGGGCGAGTAAGCGGGAGTTGTCGGTGAGAAAGTAGGTTCTATGGGAGACTCCCTGGGTTCTAACCGGCTAGGCGTATCGGCCGATCCGGGCTTGCGCGCCCACTCGTTAGGAGACGCGGTGGAGGGAGTGGGTGATGGTCCTCCGGGAGTCACGTGTGAGGCTTGCGTGGCCGGTGATCTTGCCCCGAGCTCGAAGAACTCGAGCTTGAGCTTGAAGCGGTGGCTCCTTCAAGATCAGCCTGGGCTGGCGTCGCCGTCTCACTAGGTGACGGTGGTCCCTGAGGAGTCACATCCTCGCGTATTGGGAGAAGACCCGTGATCGGAAAAGCCGAGACCGGGGTGTACGGTCCAGTCGGGCCGCTGTGGTCTGAGATCGTCTGTCGCGGTGTGGGGGGTGTACGGTCAGTCCTGTCCTCCTGCTTCTCCTCCGTCTCGTCTGTCTTCTCTTCGCTTTCTTCTTTCTCTTCCTGTTCCTTTTCATCATCACTCCCGTCAGTGGTGATCGCCACCAAAGGGAGGAGACTAAAATGGCATTCCTTAAGGCCTTGCTTTTGGGCTTCCTCCTCGTTATCATCCGAGGGGAGGTCCATCAGCGTGACCACTTGGTGGCAGGGACCATCTCTTAGGATTGTCCTGCTTCGCAAAACCTGATTGACAGTCCCGCTGGGCTGTCGGGGCGGGGTCAGCATCTCGAACTCGTCCAAGAGGATTTGTTCGTCCTCCGCCCGTGTCGGCACGGCCGGCCACTGTTGGCCAGCTGCCATACGGGTGAAAAGGGCATCCGTGGATATGTTGGTCTCCATGATAAGGGCAGTGCCAAGTAGAATATCCGCTCCCGGGGAAACATGCTGGGAGGTGTAGAGGTAAATCTCATCCCAGCCTCTTGTAGGGAGGACTTGGATGTAGAGACGTATGCCGCTGACCATGGTTATGATTCCTTGAGCCGTGCGGGCTGTCAGGATGGGCAAATCCATTTCAGTCAGGCCCATCTTGGAGGACAAGCGTGGGTGGATCAGCCCCAAGGTATTACATCCAGTGTCAATTATGACAAAGATGTCGATAGCCTTGTCGGCGGTCTGATCCAGTCCGGCAGCCAGGACCCGCCCTTGAAGGACATTTGCCTTAAGAGGTCCTACGGGAGCGACATAACGGCATTCAAGAGCCGTGTCAGTCCCGTCGTCCAATATATTATGGGTGCTTACCTGGCTAGGGTCGCCTACCGTCGCTTGAGCCGCCATCACCGCTGCCATAGGGGCATCCTTGCGTTCCTTGCGGTCTTTTCCGCGTCGATCCTTCTGTCCGGGGCCAGCGCGTTGCTTCCCGGCCCGCGGGGGGCACCAATGCGAGTTGAGCCCTTCTCCAGATCGCGCGTGCGTGTCCTACAAACTTCGAGTGTATGATTTGGTTTGTCGACCTTGCCGAAGTGTTAACAGTAGGCGCAGGGCTCGGAGCTCTTGTTGTGCGGCGCGCGGTTCTCCTTGGCGGGGTCCTTCGTCCACTGGGCCGGCTTGGCGATCTTGATCGCGTTGGCCCCAGAAAAGCGTGCAGTCTTGGTTGTACGCCCGCCGGACGAACTCGAAGGTGCAGAGCCCTTGCGTTGGTCCGGGCCCGGGCCAGACTTCGGCTTGTTCTGCTGATGGGACGTCGGAGCTTGCCTCGCCACGACCTGCAGTCCATTTGGTTTTTGGCTTCTACAGTCCATCTGATGATGTCACGGGGCCATTTGGTTCTTGGCTTCCTCGTGCTCTCCTTGGCCCTCTCCTTACGAGGAGGGCGCCGGCCGTGGTCGGATTCCGGTGCCGTCAGGATCATCTTGGGGTCCCAATCCGTCAAGGTACGCGGGTTAGCCTTGAGGATGAGGTACCTCATCTCTTCCAAAGTGCGTGTCGGCGCAATGCCCCGCTTCTTCCTTTCTATCTGCAGGGCCTCTATGTGCTGTATCTCCATAGGGGAGACACATCGCCGGGCTACCTCATACTTATGGGATTCCTCGGCCACAAGGCCGTCGTTCTGCAGCTGCCTGAAGAGCTTCTGTAAACGCGTGATATAATTGGCCAAGTTCTCTTTCGACCGTCTCTTCATGTCATTCCTGTAACTCGGGCCGAAAGGCTTGGTAACGTCGTAGACGATGTCGATTTTCCATCGTGAGTCTACTCGGTAGTCCAGCCAGATCCATGGCAAGAGCTGCAGAGACTTCATGTACGAGTCTTTGGAAGAAGTTCTTGCCGACCACGCGTTGAGGAAGATTTCGGCCTCAGATCTAGACTGGGTCATAAAAAGGGAAAGATTGGAAAGAAACAGGCGCAAGGTATATCCTAATGATACGTGGTCGAACTTAAGCTTTTTGATCTCCCGCATGCGGCGTTGGTTCCGTTCGGTAACAGACTCAAATGGCGCAACCATCATAAGGACGGTGCTGCCACTAAAGCGTATACCATTCCGGGTACGTGACGGCTCGGAACTACTCGACGAGGGCTGCTCGCCACTACTAGAGGATGCACTAGTTGTCCCTTTACTCCCTGACGGGTTGTCTTCCTCCGCTTCGATCGTCGGGGCAGCTGGGCTGGCTAGAGCCGTTCCGGCTACCTCTGGCGTGACCGCTGCGGAGGCTGCGGTTTCCGCGACCGCCGTCCCGGTCTCTCCATCCTCGTCGCTCCCACCAGCTGGCGGGAGCGATTGCCTAACTGTGGAGAAAGTCACAATAGAACGGGGTCGGCTTGAGGACTGCCCGACTCGGGGGATAGGGGGAGGCTGTCGCAGTCGGCTGGCTCTGCCCCTCGCTCTGGAGAGAAAGAGAACAGAGGGCCTTTCGACTCTTCTTCCTCCTCGACTACCCTTCCGTATGGGGAGACAAAAAGCGCGCCGCTGTCTTCGTACCGGGAGTCCGGAGGGGAGGCGAATGATCCCGGGAAGCTCGGGCTCCGTTGAGAAAACCTCGGGGTCGGGGATGAACCATACCCTGATGCTTGTGGGGAAAATGCCCCGTCAGCAGTCGGTCTCGGTCGGGAAAACAGAGAACGCTGTGCCTCTGACCCGCCTATGGGGCCCAAACTACTTCCTGAAGGGCGAGAGGGTCGACCTGGGAAGGCTGTAATGGGGCCACCAAAGCGTTGGGAGCCAGTTGGGGGGAACCTTACCGGGGCGGGGGCAGCCATGAAGCGCGATGACGATGCTGCCGCCGTAGCCGGAGGCATCGTCGCTGCCGTAGCTGTAGCCGTGGTCGTAGTCGTAGTCGTAGTCGTTGCTCCTGCCAGCGGGGGGCAAGTTGGGCCCATGGTAAGAGCCGCCGTGGCCGCTGGTGCCGGAATCGTCACGTAGCGTATGGAGCTGGGGACGTTGTCCGGGGACAGAACCCAACCGACCTTTTTCGCAAGGTCGTTGTACCTACTTATAGCTAGGTCTCTCTCACCCCTATAAGCGGTCCACTTGTGGAAAGTGGATGGGTCCAACCAATAATCCACCATCTGCTCAAGGGCCTGCACGGGGAGAAAAGGCTCCTCCTCCAGATTGAGAAGGCCGTCCTTTACTGCTTTCGCTAAGAGGGGGCAGGTCCTTGTTTAAAGTCATTAGTACGACCTTAATGAAGTGGGCGCGACCGATTCCGTCCGTCTGGGGCGAGAGCTTCTTGGCCGAGCCGTCCTTGAGGGCCTTCCTGTAGGTGTCTATGAAGGGCACCTTGAGGTTGGTGCGCAGCGTACGAGAGATGTTGAGGCATTCCTCTCGGTGGTAGATTTCCTGACTGACCAGGTCGTAATTGGGGCAAGAAAATGAGGCTGGAAGGCTCATTTCGTCACACCTGAACGTAGAAGACCCATGATGTAGCAAACAGGTCTGGAATTTGCAAAGGAGACCTTTAGGGTTGGTTGCTACTCGATGGGGCTTGCTTGAGGGACTGTCCTATGTATGCAAGGGACTTGAACAGACTTGAACAGACTTGAACAAGACTTGAATACATGGCACAAGTCGCCTCTCTGCGTGTGGTGAACATGAACAACGGTCACCATGACCGGCCACTCAAAGACAGGTGAACTAGCTGTCCCGTGTGGCTGTAATGGCAGACCTTGAGCTTGCTCGCTGTTGGTGTTTCCAGAAGCAGGTAGGTGTTCCCCAATTCGAGCTGTGCACAGCACACACTAAGTGTGACTCTTCCGAAAATAAAGGGAAATTCGAATTGTAAGTCTTGACTACCCTCCTGTGAGGAAATTACCAACCGGCATTCAAATGAATAGACACACGGCTGTCATTTGATCTCAAAATACTTCCGAGAACAGGGAAGGTACCAAAAGACGCTGGGATGGTTAACTCCAGTTTATTTAGTACACTTGCTTGACAGACTACTTGTCCCTTGCAAAACAATGCAAATTCTGAGAACTAACATATGTAAGTTCTCCTATGGGCGAGTGGTCGAGCATAATAAACATAGATCCGTTAAACTTTATCATATGAAAATTGTACATTTCAAAACTATAAGTAAAAAATTTAATTTAATGAAAGAATCATTGAAAAATAGTAAAAACTGACTTCAAACCAATCGATTTCCCGTCGCCCACCGCTTTTTCCCAACTAATTTGCACACCCCCCACCGGGAAAAACTGGCCACCTTGCCGCCTCAAAAAATGGTGCTTGTGATGACCAAACATCAGAGTCAGTTTTCATATGTTCCCTGTATGCTCTTCAATAAATTTTTATGTAATATCTTTCTATGTATGCTTATAATTAAATGTACAAAGTTTTTTACAAAAAGGTAACCTTAAGCCTGCAAACAAACCGGCCAAAATCAGCAAAAATAGGGCATAAGGCCCTCACTCAGAAATTTTTTGATTTAAATACAAGGCCGGCACAAGTACAGAAAGTGAAGGAAATCAAAGAGACTATTTAATAAAAGCATTTTGTACAGAAAGTGCAGAAAAAATTGAAAATCTCTAAAGATTTCACCCATGATTTTTTTAGCCTGTCTGCAGCCCAGAACAGATCACCAACAGCAGGGTTACAAAGAAAGGAGCAGTAGTTGAACATATGCAAAACAAAGACCATGTGATTGTGAATATATTCAGCACATTACATTCCCAGAAAAGCACACACAACACATTTAGGAGCGATACAAGACAGGTGCAAAAAAGGGCTTCAGGGAAGAAAGAACAACACATGCTATAGATAAGTTTACAACACACCATTTTGCAGACAGCATAGGCACAACGTTTGGAAAGACTGTGCAAGGCCACGGGACGTGAAAGTATGCATGAGAAACAAACACAAAAAAAACACAAAACCCTCTCTAGCCATGACTTTTACCAATCTCGACCCCGCAAAAACCGTCAAATAAAAAAAAATTTATTGCGGCTTTCACTTCAAAGGCTACGTATGTCGATAAGCCTGTCTGTTCAAATATTTTTTGGAAATTTTTCTGGTTTCCTCTCCGGGAATTGGCATGGTCTTGTCAAATATTGCCACAGAAATTCACGGGCCGGCGCCACCAAAATCATGTCGGAGGTCAAGTGCTTCAAAGCAGGTAAATGTTCAAACCACATCGTTTCAAGCAAAAGCAAGCATGACACAAGTGTTTGTTTTAGAAAAAAAGGGGTAGCTAACTATGTTTCACCCTTATTTTCGACTCTAATTTTCAGATCTCAGGACATAGCAAATATGGTGTTTTTAACTGAAAAATGCTGTTTGCATGATGCACTCTGCACTCATTTTTACACACAAGTGCACAAATGAATTCACATGTTATGTTGAGTAATCCTGCCTAAAGGTTTTTGCAGAGAAGTACGGTACAAAAAAAAACTGGGAAAACATAGGTCGAAAATTAGTTTGTCAAAATTCAGAACATACTCTGGAACACAGCAATAACTTTAATACACTGAAAAACTAAACCGTCGGCTACCTATTCCCAATAAAAACATTGAATTTTGTGCAAACAGCACCTTAAAATCTTGAATATTGAATAAGTTTACCTGCTTTGAAGTTGATGGGCGCTCTAACGACCAGGAGAACTTACAAGAATAGAATTCAAGTGCTACACGTGTTGTGTTGCAGTTGGAGTTGTTCAAGTTGGTCTGAGAAAAATAAAGGAAAATATGTTAAGTATTACCACTTTAACTAACTCAGTATCTGAATTGTTTTACCATTTTACTTGGAGTGTTGACTGGAAACCGGAAAACACTGTCCAAGGAAATAAAGTTATGACTGGAGACAGGAAATAGCGGTCAAAGGAATAACAATTTTCAGATATGGGGAAAAAAGGCAATAGTCAAGCTTTTCCAAAAAGCTAGCTGTTAAAAGGAAATAACTTGATCTGTTAAACTGCAGTTGAAAACGTAACAACTACAAGTTATCATCGGACAGTTGATAAATAAACGGAAAAATCGGAATTAACGCCGGAACTAAAAATAGAAGTGTAAACTTAAGGTAAGAACTTGAAGAAAGTTTAACACAATATTAATGTTTCGGTCCGGTACGGTAGTCCTTCCGATAACTTTTACCGTGACACAGTCATAACGTTAAATTTGTTGACAAGACGTGAACCGGTGACTTGAAAAACGAGCCCAGAGTCATAATCGATAGAGCTTTTTCCCAAATGCAAATTCTGGACACTGAACTAAAAGTTAGACTTGAAGCCCGGGTGACCTTCAAGTGCTTTATTAATACAAGCAGTTTCAAGTTGCGCAAGCTTACCAAACTTGACTCACAATCTAAGTTCAGTAGTGTTCGTACTGAAAAGTTTGCAACTGGGGCCAAGGCACGGTCTGCAACAAGTAGAAATCTACGTAAATAAACGAAGTGACCGCTCTGCTATTCTTACTGGTATTTCACGTGCTCTCTGGAGTCAGGACTTAATGCAGCCATAGAGATCTTTTAATAAGAGCCGGTTCGTTGCCACCGTGTAATTACCCCCTGGGGTTGTATCCAAACTCACATGTTGTCACAAAATCGGAAAAGTGACAAAAAACCAGAAAATTCCACAAAATCTGAACACTATCAATAATTTCTTTTTCCCACTTGAACGTCGTCAACATATATATATATATATAATATATATATATATATATATATATATATATATATATATGTATATATATACATACTTTATTTGTTCTACTATTTGTTGCTTTTTGTTTTTATTTGTGAATCTTAAAACTGGATGTTTTACCCTGCGTTAAACACATTAATCATTAAAATTCTAAGTTCATGGAAAAAAAAATGGGTGAGTCGAGAAAGAAGGAAGAAGGAAGAAAGAAGAAGAAAAAGACAATGAAATGTGGCCTGATCCGTACCCGTCTCCCCTCCCTCCACCCCTTCCCCCCCCCCCCCCCCCCCATCACTACTGACCACTACCACCAATGCCAAATTAAACGACACAGTCACAAATGGCATATATGTATGCTTATAAACACGTTTGTATACATGTATTAAATTGAATGTACATCTATATTTATGCGTGTATGTAAATAAGTATCATATTCAACTTTTTTCCCAGTATCATATTGGCAGCCTTAAGCGAGGGCAGAAGGAGGAAGAGGAGGAGGAAGAGGAGGAGGAGGTGGAGGTGGAGGAGGAGGAGGAGTCTGAGGAGGAGGAGGAGGAGGAGGAGGTGGTGGTGGTGGTGATGGAGGAGGAGGAGGAGGATGTCGACTTTACTGCAGGAGACATCATGAGCGCGCTCTGGAACGACCCCGAGGTCACATAACATAACATAAGGTAGCAAAGCATGGGCTAGCATATCACAGCAGCATAGCTAGCATAGCATAGCATAGCATAAGATAGTATAACATAGCATAAGATAGCATAACGATGCATAACATAGCATAACATAGCATAACATGAAACATAAACTTAACATAACATACTACTATGCAATACAATAGGCCGAGGAGGCTGAATACTTCGAGGCCAAGGTGTTGGCTGAGTCTGTTGGTGTCATAGTCAAAGTGCGCTTCATTGCAGACGAGTTGCATGATGTTATGTGATGATATGTTATGTTATATTATCATGCTAATGTCAATTATATGTCATGTTATGTCATTTTATGTTATGTCACGCTATGTTATGCGTGTTATGGCCTGTTATATCATGTTATGGCATGTGTAACATATTCATACATACAACTAAATATTCATTGATGACAAAATACGATCGTTAGAATCTTAAAAAATGATGAAATTCTATTTGTGTAAAGAGTTTTGGTGGGGCTTTGGTATTTTGCAGTGTTAGGGAGGTGATGTTTGCTTGCAGCCGAAGGGCGGCGCTTCCGAAATGAGATAATCAAATGAGCATACATCTCATGTTTTTGTGATCGGACAACAGACAACCATTCTTGTATTTCTTATCATACTTCAACAAAGCAATGTGCAAGGTAGATGCATCATTCGCGAGGTTTGGCAGTGCGCAGATACTTAGGAAACGGGTGGTGTCGGAAGCAAAACTTCTGACCCCAACTCCACACAGCCTCGCTGTTCACAGCTACCACATCAAACAGATATCCAATGTATTGCAATCAAACGACCACTAGCTACTCGTCCGAAACAAACCGTTTAAAACACAAACCTCTGAGAGGGCAGTCACAACTTTTTGATGCAAAGAATTCACAAAACACACAAACGATCGAAAACAAAAATTCCACAAAGGACATGCAAGATAAACATCTTGCCTAACGTTCCTGCTACTCAGTTCCCCAACCCAGACACACACACACACGCAAACACATAATCTCGAGAAACAACCACCCACCCCTCTCCCTCCTCGGCAGATGAACTTGTGTCCTTACTCGTGCCTTTGCAACGCACTGAAAAGCATGGTCCCCTCCCCCCCCCCCCTCCCCCCCCCCCCCCTCCCCCCCCCCCCTCCCCCCCCCCCCCCCCCCCCCCCCCCCCCCTCCCCCCC